>JASPKZ010004915.1:850000-870000 GCA_030220185.1 Diploptera punctata | reverse complement strand
AAATAGCAACCTATAAATGTGGTATCTATTTTCACAATAAGACTAAATAAACCATCCGAATAAGTGGGCTGAGATCGTGAAAGTCTCAGATTTCTTTTTTTGTGAAATTCCGGATTCAAATCCCAGTGTCGACCGACCAACCAGACTAGAGTTTTTCCTAGTTTTGCTGGGCTATTCTATGTCATCGTACCACCAGTAAATATTCAATGCGAGAACAACTGACTTTTAGCGTCGTATTGGCCGATGTAATAACACATGTTCCCGCTAGAGCCAATTGTCAACATTTGCTAATATATAAGGGTATTTTATCTCAAGACTCCACTTACATTAGTGGGCAAGTTAGGGCGAGAAAATGGGCGGGTTAGTGTTAGTTTACAACAACAGAATCATCGATTATCATAATTTCATGAGCCTCTGTTTCGACAATGTTGAAATAACTACCTCAGAGGTAAATATCATTTCTAGGATGTTTAATTTGTAATTATATTTCATACTATATTGCACCTGTATTTAGTTTATTTTGATCTTTATTATTATGAGTAATATTTCCTTATTTAAGAGGGCTTCATTCATTTGAATTGGGATTTTTAATTTTTTATTTTATTTATTTTTTGAGTTGCATTCGTTTAGGTCTTTGATACAGTAATTGTTGCTGAATTATCTTCTAATTCTAATTATAGAGAACTTACAGAGAATACATATAAATAACAAAAACACATAAGTTGAAATCTGAGCAATATAATCAAAACTACTATAAATAACAAGACTTTATAAAATGGCAAGTATTAGTTTTTATTAGCCTATGCATGGTCATAAATTACGAGATAATAAGAATTCGTTATTACAGGGCACTTGTTGTTTTGCTTTGACTTTGGACTCTTGGAATGCAGTTCAGGATACAGATGTGTATGGACGTTGCCCAGACTTGTTAAATAATATTGTGCTATTATAATTGTTTTATTAAAACCTTCAGTTCTCTTTTATCGTTTATTCTTTTTTATTTTCTAGAGTACAAAGTCTGAAGAAGCACAAAAATTCCAAGTTGTCTAATGTCTACGCAGTGACTTAACTCTTATTATATCTATTTTCGTATAAAATTACGTAGCTCACTGTTATACAGTTATCTCCATTCGCCTGTCTGTTCATCTCTCTTTCCCTAAGAACTTTATTCTCAAATACTCAAGTTATCACTTGATAACTCTCATACAGAGTGTTCCGAAACTAATAATAATAATAATAATAATAATAATAATAATAATAATAATAGCTTTATTTTACCTGGCAGAGTTAAAGTCTTAGGCCTTGTCTGCCATTCAACCAGGTTTTAAAAATACAAAAAATATTCTTACATCTAAATTACAACAAACATAAACAATTACATGTTATATGTACAATACAATTATCGTAAGTAATGCCATGAGTGATTTCCAAATTAAGAGTGGCATTTGTTAGGACTATTTAACGAATAAAATTAAGCTGTTTACTCACAAATCATTGTCTAACTATATTTATTTTAAAATATTTATACAGGGCAAGTCAAAATGTTGTGCAGGTTTTCAGAAATTTATTATGTGAAATGTAATGAACATATAATATCATGAGACATATTGTATGAAAGGTAAACTCTCAAAGTTTAGTTGTCCACTTCTAAAGTTCCGCGTTCACCCGCAAGATGTCAACAGCAGAGCAGTAAAGGAAAATGGCGTTGACTGGGGATCAGAAGTCTTTCTGTGTGCTTGATTACCATGTAAACAACTCTGTGACTAGTGTTCAACGACATTTCCGTACCAGATACGATAAAGACCCGCCGGATGGGAGATCCATTCGTAAGTGGTACACACAATTTAGGGATTCAGGCTGTATCTGTAAACGAAAATCGACTGGCCGTCCATCGACGAGTGAAGAGACAGTCGAACGCGTTCGCACATGCTTCGTGCGGAGTCCACAGAAATCCACCTACCGGGGGGCGACAGAACTTCAACTACCACAAAAACTGTATGGCGGATTCTCCGGAAACGTTTACAGATGAAACCCTACCACTTGCAACTGGTTCAAGCCTTAAAACCCGCCGATTATGCTTTGCGAGCGTCCTTCTGTGTTGATTTTCTCGCATTAATGGAAGAGAATGAGTTCCATGAGAGGGTAGTTTACAGTGATGAAGCGACTTTCCACCTTTCAGGAAAAGTGAATAGACACAATGTAAGGATTTGGGGAACTGGTAACCCCCATGCAACTCTGGAACATCAACGCGATTCTCCGAAAGTGAATGTCTTTTGTGCCATTTCCCATGCAAAGGTTTATGGGCCCTTTTTCTTTCATGAACGTACTGTGAACGGACATGTTTTCCTTGATATGCTACAACAACGGCTCCTTCCGCAGCTTGAAGCGGATAGTCCAGATTTCATTCTGCAGTTGGATGGTGCCCCTCCACATTACCATGACAGTGTTCGAGACCATTTGAATACGGCTTTACCACAACGCTGGATAGGCCGTGCATCTCAGGGTGATCAACAACTCATTCATTGGCCACCTCGTTCACCAGATCTAACCCCGTGTGATTTCTTCATGTGGGGTCTTGTAAAGGATCATGTTTACGTACCACCACTTCCAACAACACTGCATGAACTGCGTGCCCGCATCACAGCAGCCATTGCTGATATCGACCGCGGAATTGAATATCGGCTTGACATCTGTCGTGTAACAAAAGGCGCTCACATAGAACATCTGTGAATATTTAAAAAAAAAACTTTGAGAGTTTACCTTTCATACAATATGTCTCACAATATTATATGTTCATTACATTTCACATAATAAATTTCTGAAAACCTGCACAACATTTTGACTTGCCCTGTATATTTAATGTAAACGGCGATGTTTGAAAACAAACCAGAAATGTGAGGTTATGTTCATTCACTGCTGCTTGATCATATTATTTATTGCCAAATAAGATCGCAAAATTGTAAGAGTGCACCCAAGTGGAGAAATAATGAAACACATCAAACTATATATCATAATCAACATTACGGCTTATTCATTAATTTTTTTAGTAAACAACTCAGTAAAATCAAGGAATCTTTTCATTATTTGCTATATTCAATGTATTTTTTGGAGAAAAATAATGCTTTGGCCTGTTCAGAAGATTAAAAAGGAGGAGCTTCCTTTATCACAAAAGCAGGAGCTGATAAAGAGAAATCGATAAAGAGCGAGGTGAAACACGACTGTCATTGGTTGTAAAACAACATTCATTGAAACGTGATTGGTCATTGACTAGCATTTGTGGCATGAGTTAAATAGTCATTTATAACGTATTTTGATTTACTCTAGATTTAACGAATTATATATATATATATATATATATATATATATATATATATATATAAACGAGAAAAATATTTAATGATATAGCATAAATTTAAATAAATAGAGAAAAATTAATTATTAGACAACAGATAACTGTATAAGCGTGACTTAAAAGTGCCAAGTGTGCGGTAACCCCTGATATCTTAAGCAAGGAAATTCCAGGAGCGGGCAGAGGCTACTGTGAAGGAAGTAGAATAAGAGGAAGTGCTATGAAGAGGGATTGTTAGAATGTTATCTTGTGACCTATTGCCAGTATTGTGGTAATAAAATAACTTCTCAAATCTGGACACCAGTTAAGTAGGAAGTGTAAGAAACTATTCGTTCAAATTAATACAGGAAGTAGAGAACATCAGAACAAATATATTTCGATAAGATACATATGTTCTCAGAAGTCAACTGTAATGTTAGAGAACATTTTGTTAATTGTGCTGACATAAGTTGTTGTGTCGGCCGAGGTGGCCCTGTGGCCTGGCCACTCAGATCACCTGACCTCACGTGTCTCGATTTCTTCCTCTGGGAGCATATGAAGCAGCTGGTGTATGAAACCGTTGTGGAAACAGAAGAAAACCTTGTCGCTAGAATTGCAGTCACTGCTTGAACATTGCAGACATGCCACGAATCTTCGAACGAGCACCACAATCAATGGTCAGACGATGTAATGCGTGCATTCGACCAATTCCTGTGATGCTACTGCTATCATTAGCAAGTAAACTATATTCTGTCTAAATCTTCCCTAACATTACAAGTTGAATTCAGAGATCACATGTTCCTTATCGCAATATAGTTGTTTTGATGTTCTCTACCTATCTATCTATCTTCGGGTTTTTCTACAGCTGCTGCCGTCTTCCCGTGTCAAACCTCCAAAACCTAAGATCTTGGGCATCTTCAATGCTTAGCCCCCTTGCTTGCATTAATGTATTGGTAAAACATTGGTGGAATATGTTGCAATGTATGGAAGTGAGGTATGGGGAATCAATAAGTACTACAAGAATAGACTAATAGCTCTAGAAATGGATTATTTACGCAGAAGTGCCAGAAAGTCAAAATTAGAACATGTCACAAATAAGGAAATTAGAAATATAATGTACAGACTAAAATTGCAATGGCAAAAAATGCAACTAAAACATTACATGGAATAATTTGGAACAAAAATATCACAAAGGAAACTAAAATGAAAATTTATAAGAGTATAATACAGAATATTTTGTCATGTGGAAGTGAAACTTGGTCTTTGACGGAAGTACAAAAAAATAAAATTAGAACAGTTGAATTTGATTATTTTAGAAGAAGCCTCCAAAAAACAAGACAGGATAAAATAAGAAATGAATTCCTTTGGAGACAAATGAATGTCACCATATCGGTTGTTGAGAGGATTGAGAATCAAACGCTTAAATTGTATGGCCATGTACAAAGAATCGAAAATGAAAGATGGCCAAAAAAATATATACCAATGGTCACCCCCTGGAAGAAATAAACGTGGCAGACCAACATGGAAATGGAAAACCTACGTCAGAACTATAATGGATGATAGGAATTTGGAAGAGGGAGATTGGAATGATACAGATAAATGGAAACTGAAGACGACAAACCTATAAATGGGGGAAAGCCGAAGAAGAAGAAATATAATGGAAGCAGAAGAAAACATAATTGAAAGAATTGAGGAGAAGGAATTAAAGTGGTTAGGACATGTTTTAAGAATGGAAGATGAGCGATGGCCAAAGCAACTATATCAATGGCATCCGACTAGAAGGAGGAAGAGAGGGAGACCGAAGTTAACATGGAAGGAAAACATGTTCTCTACCCCCTGTATTAATTTGAGTCCCGCGCCGTAGCCGACTGGTTAAGCTAAGAAGCCTTGGCGCAGAGCTACGGGACTTGCGCGCTGGTTCGAGTCTCCATGGGGGAAGAAATTTTCTCATGGTATTTCGGCCAGTATGGGACCGCTGCCCACCCAGCATCGTGAGGCATTTAAGTAGCTACAATAAGTAGCGGCTCCAGGTTGAGACCAGCTATAACGCCTGGGAGACCCGACATGCTGATCACATATCACCTATACACTGACTTATGATCGTCTACCTCTGTGACTAATACATGTGGACGAGGCCAGCAGCCGGATGGTAGGCCAAGGGTCTACTGGGCCTGTCGCGCTTGCAATATTAATTTGAACGAATAGTTTCGGAACACTGCATATTTGTCTGAGACCCTGGACTCCCTGTATCAAATCCTCAAAAGTCTACTAGGCCTGTCGCGCTTGCAATATTAATTTGAACGAATAGTTTCGGAACACTGCATATTTGTCTGAGACCCTGGACTCCCTGTATCAAATCCTCAAAAGTCTACTAGGCCTGTCGCGCTTGCAATATTAATTTGAACGAATAGTTTCGGAACACTGCATATTTGTCTGAGACCCTGGACTCCCTGTATCAAATCCTCAAAAGTCTACTAGGCCTGTCGCGCTTGCAATATTAATTTGAACGAATAGTTTCGGAACACTGCATATTTGTCTGAGACCCTGGACTCCCTGTATCAAATCCTCAAAAGTCTACTAGGCCTGTCGCGCTTGCAATATTAATTTGAACGAATAGTTTCGGAACACTGCATATTTGTCTGAGACCCTGGACTCCCTGTATCAAATCCTCAAAAGTCTACTAGGCCTGTCGCGCTTGCAATATTAATTTGAACGAATAGTTTCGGAACACTGCATATTTGTCTGAGACCCTGGACTCCCTGTATCAAATCCTCAAAAGTCTAATAGGCCTGTCGCGCTTGCAATATTAATTTGAACGAATAGTTTCGGAACACTGCATATTTGTCTGAGACCCTGGACTCCCTGTATCAAATCCTCAAAAGTCTACTAGGCCTGTCGCGCTTGCAATATTAATTTGAACGAATAGTTTCGGAACACTGCATATTTGTCTGAGACCCTGGACTCCCTGTATCAAATCCTCAAAAACCACGTAAATTTCTTCCGTTTAAATAATTTCCACTCTGTGTAAGTTATTTTTTTGTAGATGGTAAGTAGCCTATGCTTTTAAGAACTAAGCACGTATCGCCCTTTCACGCTATAACTCAGTTATACGAACCCAGTACCAGTATGACGCAAGCTATATAGAAACAATTCGTGCATTAGTACAGTAAAGTACCCGCCATGAAATAATAATAAGAAAGTGAATTGCATAATGTTGACAACTATGATTATTATCTACTGAACTGGTTCTGCTACAAGGTCGACGTTCTGCTTTGATTACATACGCAATGCTTTAAAAAATGATAACATGATTCATTCTAATTCAAGTCCATTCACCTGCCTAGTGTAATCACACGAAAATTTTAAAAACTGTTACATCTGATGAACATTTAACAATTTTTGTTCTACTGGGGAAAAATGATAAATCATTCCAAAATATTGTGCCTCGTCCATCCATAGTAATTCTGCCCGAAGGCAGGTCTTTCACTGCAATCATAGCATTTTCATGCTATGCTTTGCAGCTTTACTATGGAATTACAGGTGTGGTAGCTTCCCGTTGCTTTCCACACCGATGAAGGATGATGATGATAAGATGAATATGAATGATGCTGATTGCGATGGCCATATGATTTCGGGGACCGTTTGGGCCTTAAAGTTTTCCTGACATTTGTCTTACAGGTGAGGAAAAACCCCGATAAAAACCTCACCCGGAAAAACTGTCCCGAGCGGGGATCAAACCCAGGCCCGCTGCGTGACAAGGCAGCACGCTACCTCGAGACCACAGCGGTGGACAGTAAACTAATAATAACTTATAAATGCGAAACATGGACTCTTACTTTAAGGGAGGAAAGAATATTACGAGTATTTAGAGAGAAAAAATTGGGCCAAAAAGAGATGAACAGACAGGTTAATGGAGAAAACTACATAATAGTGAGTTACACGGTATGTATAGGAAGTCAAGATATAATAAGAACAGTTAAGTCTCGTAGACTACAATCGGAAGGACATGTGACACGAATGGGGGATGAAAGAGGTGCATGGAAGATTCTTGTAGGAAAACCAGAAAGAAAACGCCCAGTTGGTAGATCAAGAATGAGGTGGGAGAATAACATTTTCCATGGTTTGAGGGAAGTAGGTTATTCATAGGATGATTGGAAAACATTAGCTCAGGATATGGATGTATGGAGAGCTTGTGTCTGCGCGGCCATGGACCTATGGGTTCGATAGTCAGTGAGTTAGTTAATAATAATAATAATAATAATAATAATAATAATAATAATAATAATAATAATAATGTGGTATGTGTATTTAACTTTACATGTGACAAACTTAATAGATCATGGAAAGATTGGAATGGTGTCCACCTATAAGAAGGAAGATAGGAAGACTTCGAAACTAATGGATACAAGAAATTAGAACTGGAATGAGAACAAGAGGACTGGAGATGATCTTATCTATCCGGATAAGGGACGAATTGAGAAGGAAAATAAAACTCTAGTCACTGAAAGATGTGTAAATATTGAAAATTTGTATATAAATAAAATTAATTGCCCGAATGTTAATGGACGCCAATAGGGTCATATGGCGTGCATTTCTGTAGCATTAAAACAAACTTAAGTCTGAACCTGAGCAAAATTTATCAGCTTTTCACATACAACTTGAATTGCCACGTTAGTGTTATATATATATATATATATATATAAATAAATAAGTGTTTGAATTGGATTCGGCTGGTAGTGTAATGGATATCACGCTGAGGTACAGACTCAGAGATCCGGGTTCGAATCCCGTCCAGGCATTTATTTTTCTTATCATACCATATTAAGCTTGCATTGCTCAATGTTAAAGATTTAATTATAACATCGATAAAGCGTCACTGCTATAAAGTAAAATAAATGTTCTCTTTAATCTGCTTACTTGATATAGTCAGCTACTAGATGGCAGTGAAGACAGTGTTCTCGCGACATCTAGTAATAATGGAGAGTATAATACATATATAAGAAAAATAAGTGTTTGATTTGGATTCGCCTGGTAGTGTAATGGATATCACGCTGAGGTACAGACTCAGAGATCCGGGTTCGAAACCCGTCCAGGCATTTATTTTTCTTATCATACCATATTAAGCTTGCATTGCTCAATGTTAAAGATTTAATTATAACATCGATAAAGCGTCACTGCTATAAAGTAAAATAAATATTCTCTTTAATTTGCTTACTTGATATAGTCAGCTACTAGATGGCAGTGAAGACAGTGTTCTCGCGACATCTAGTAATAATGGAGAGTATAATACATATATAAGAAAAATAAGTGTTTGCATTGGATTCGCCTGGTAGTGTAATGGATATCACGCTGAGGTACAGACTCAGAGATCCGGGTTCGAAACCCGTCCAGGCATTTATTTTTCTTATCATAACATATTAAGCTTGCATTGCTCAATGTTAAAGATTTAATTATAACATCGATAAAGCGTCACTGCTATAAAGTGAAATAAATATTCTCTTTAATTTGCTTATTTGATATAGTCAGCTACTAGATGGCAGTGAAGACAGTGTTCTCGCGACATCTAGTAATAATGAAGAGTATAATACATATATAAGAAAAATAAGTGTTTGAATTGGATTCGCCTGGTAGTGTAATGGATATCACGCTGAGGTACAGACTCAGAGATCCGGGTTCGAATCCCGTCCAGGCATTTATTTTTCTTATCATACCATATATATATGTATATATGTAAATACAAAATGCTATCTAATTTAAAAATCATTCTAAAATTACCTACTTATTTTATACAGGAACCTTGTAACAAATAATTTACTCCATAGTAGAAGGCATAGAAGGTGAATTCCATTCACCGGTTATAACAAAGAATAAGTTTAAAAAATATAATTGCTCACACCTGCAGTACTATGTTGTAATTTATGTTAGATGTGTAATTACATCATTTGTGGGTGGTATCCTATTTACAGCACGTTCACCTCTCGGAGATGGCAAGCACGTTATAAAAAATAGACTTAAAACTATTCACGAGTTTGGAAATTAAAGAGAAAGTTATTTGGTTAAGAAAACTTTATTGCCTGCTCAATTAATATGCGTGTAAATAAATTCACGCATTAAATATTACACAAAATGTCTATAAAACATTAAATTGATTCCAGTTACTTTACACAGGATGAAAAAATTGTGGACATGCACACTACCATGATATTCTCAATATAAAATTATGCAATTTTATTACCTAATAAACTTTTCTAAGATGGTTATATTTTAAGTGATATTGGAGTGGAAAATAAATAGAAAAAGGAGAAAGGGAAGATCCTAAAGAAGGTTGGATGGACGATGTGAGGAGAAGGAAGAAGTATGAGTGAATTGGGACTTACAGATGAGGATGTTCAGATCCGCTACAACTGGAGGAGACGAATTTCTTGAGGGTGACGGGAAACCACTGTATTGTGGATACATTCCGAAATAAAAAATAAAAGTTTAAGTTGGAGGTATAAACACTGGTAGACTACATTATTTAGCATCACAGTACATTTAAATGATGATACCCATCGACAAAGATGGTATAGGAGTTTGGCAAAGTGGCCAAACATAATTTTTTGCACGATAGTGCGTTCTGTCGTTCTTACAGCAATGACGACCATGATTGAAAGTTCAATTCCCTAATTATCGGAATTGCCAACCTATAAATAACTATACTGTAATCTTACAAATTATCTACCTAGTGCGGGAAGTAAAACCACTGCCTTTATGTAGCCTATACTACGTACAATGTATATACAAATATATATCCAAAAGGTAGTGTTAATATACATTATACGAAACAAATCACTGCATTTTAAATGAACTGAACTTTATTTGAAACAATATAAAACATAAAAATCGTACTTGCCGCCATTTTATGCTTGATTGGTGACACGACCTGCTGTAGTCTCAACTATATTATTTTCGGCATTTACTGTATAAACGTTGACCAGGCTGTTAACGTTAATCAGTTGTTTATAATGAACGCAAATATTTCCAACAAATATGTTATTATTTTATTATTATTTATTATTTTGAAAACAGCATCGTGCAAAGAAAATAATGTACAGCACACGTTTGTGAAGTGTTTTACAGAGTCTCGGAAATTAAAAACCTCGGCATCGCTCGGTTTTTAATAATTTCCTCACTTCTGTAAAAACCACTTCCCAACCTCGCATTGTAATATAGTATTATTTATGAACTAAAGTCCACAGCTGTGGTCTCGAGGTAGCGTGCTGCCTTGTCACGCAGCGGGCCCGGGTTCGATTCCCGGTCGGGACAGGCTATTGGGTGAGGTTTTTTCGGGATTTTCCTCAACTGTAAGACAAATGTCAGGAAGCCTAGGGTCCAACGGTCCCCGAAAATCATCCGGCCATCACCATCATCCTTATCATTATCATCACCGTCCTTCACCGGTGTGAAAAGCAACGGGAAGCTACCACACCTATAATTCCCTAGTAAAGCTGCAAAGCATAGCATGAAAATGCTATGATTACAGTGAAAGACCTACCCTCGGGCAGAATTACTATGGATGGATGGATGGATGAACTAAAATATCGCAAGTATTACACCACCAAGTTAACTTCGCACGGGCGGAGGGGAAGAGTTTTAGTACTTGTGTCGCCGATCTACTGAATATGTGGAAGGAATGTAGGAGAAGACTGTACATCCGATCACGTACTGAAATTTTTCAACTTCAAATGTGGGGGGAGAATCTCTAAACACGTGTGAAATATCTTAACTCGGTTGTCAAATTAGTAATTTAAGCACGGAACGCTCAAGCGGACGGATCATTTAAAATCACAGTATTTGTCGTCTCTCTGTTATTACCCGTTTAAGGAGTAAGCGCAGTTGTTGACGTGTTTATGCAGGAATAGAACACGTGACACTGCTATCTTTGAGTGCAGCGGGGAATGGGACGTAGGACGCTGACAGTGTACACTGCCTTATATGACGTCACGTGTAGCAACAAACAGAGCTTCGTAATTCTTCCGCCTGCAGAGATATTTTGAATGACTAATACCAGCCTCACAATAATCACAAGTGGCAACATGTATTGAGAAGGGCAAGGAAGGGACAGCTCATTACTAGACGTATTAGTCATTCAAAATATCTCTGCAGGCGGAAGAATTACGAAGCTCTGTTTGTTGCTACACGTGACGTCATATAAGGCAGTGTACACTGTCAGCGTCCCACGTCCCATTCCCCTCTGTACTCATAGATAGCAGTGTCACGTGTTCTATTCCTGCATAAACACGACTGCAGTGCCCTCCGTCAACAACTGCGCTTACTCCTAAAACGGGTAATAACCACAAAAGTAACAGGGTTGTCAAGGTAGTCAATTCTGCCACTGACCACGAACGACGGACCATTAAAATACATAGTATTTGTCAGCTCTCTACCTGCCAATCAAACAACATAATACAGAGGAAAGGAAGTGGCAACATAGTAAGGAAGAGAAAGAGAAAGACAGCATGTTAGTTAACATATTTTTCGACTGAACAAAGAGGAGTAATACAGTAATTTGGTTAAGTGGCTACAGATCTAGGGTTTTGCTCATATGTCCTATATTTCCTTCACCGTTTGACTACCGTAATTTGCAAAACGTCTCTTACTTGAAGAGAGGAGTAAAAGTTACGAGCAAGTCTAGCGATAATGTCAGTGAGTTAGTTATTAAACAGTAATTAGGTATGTATATTAAGTTAACTATTACTATGATATCATGTTACGATATATTCTATATTATTTGCTTAAAATCAATATAAAATGTATTAAGTGGTATTCCATATTATGTTACGGCAGTGAGGCCTGGACAATTCGCAGTGTAGATGAACAAAGACTAACTGCGGCAGAAATGAAATTTATGAGACGTACTGCGGGCTATTCAAGGACAGACCATAAAATGAATTCTGAGATTCTCAAAGAATTACACACAGAATCAGTCAAGGAATATGTACAAAAATACAGAAACAACTGGAAATCTCACGTACGAAGAATGAGCAGAACAAGAATACCACGTCAGATCTTAAATTACCAGCCACCAGGCAAGAGATCTTTGGGCAGACCCTTCAAACGTTGGATTGAGAACGTAACAGACCACTAGGTCTATCACATGAAAGGAAGAAGTAGAAGAAGAAGAAGAAGAAGAAGAAGTGGTATTTAAATACATGATAATCACTGAAACTTGATACACGTTTATTTAAAATTAATATTAGAGATATAAATAGGATTTAAGAAATTGCTTGGAAAACAATGTAAGTAAATGTACTAATGATGAAAATGCTAGTCATCGTGATTGTGGTTTTTGTTGTGGGATTTCTACTTATTCCACCTGTCTAACATGACATGTAAGGTCATACATATCTTTGGTGCAATCTGTATTTTATAAAGTTGAGATCTGCAGACTTGGCTATGTTTCAACGAGAAAACTTACAACTTCAATGCAAATGCGTTAAATACGATCCACCTAAACCACTGTCTATAAATTTCTTGGACTTCGGTGTATTTCTCTTTAATTTCCCCAATTGACCTTGGTTTCTAAATTTCTTGGACTTCGGTGTATTTCTCTTTAATTTCCCCAATTGACCTTGGTTTCTAATAATAGCCGTCAGCCTTTTCTTCCGAAGTTCGCGGGTTCGATCCCGAAAGCATTAATAGAAATTTTTGGGTGAAGAAAATTCAAAAGTTTTTTTTTTTAGACATTTGTTGAAATCTATATATTTCTAGTACGTTAAAAACTCTCCGTTATGAATATAATATTCTGGAAAATTCCAGTATATGTGCTTATCCCATCGTGAGAAATAGAGGACATTAAACTTACTCATTTAACTTACCCTTCTTTTTCTTTAGTATTTTACCTCTATTTGTTTGTGTTTTGGAATGGAAACCTGAGGGAAGATGAAGCAGAGGAAGACCTAAAACTTCCTGGAATCAGGGAATATATTTAGACATTAAGGAGAAGCATCGTACAACCAGTAGATTGAATGGACCAACAAAATTGGCTATTATGACTCGGACGATGTCAAAGATTATTAAACAACCGATGATCTATATAAAATATCTAGTATTTTACCCTGCTCATTTTCTATAAGACTTTTACATCTTCCCCACTCTGGAACTTACAAGCCAATGGCGTCAGGCGGTCGCCAGTAGGTAGCGAGAAGAAACTCTGAACCTTCATTAGGGAGTTACACAGTGGCGGACCTCCCTGGATCTGTAGTAAACAGGATGCCAATACCTCCACTCGACAGCACAGGGTTACAAAAAAAAAATGGCCATACCCAAGATGGAGATTTAAAATCTCCTACCCCGCTAGAAGTTGAAAGATGGCCTGAGTGTAAATGTAGTGACCCTACCGGTCATGGCACAGCAACAGACCCTCCTCCCCTCCCACACACACACAAAGGACTGCCCGACTCAAAAACAGTCCAAGAAAAACTCACTACATATTTCCTTAGACAATATAATATATAGCCGTATTCCATGTACACTTTATTCTTTATATTTAAATGTCCTTTACCAAGCCAATTACTTAATCAAATTATAGATTATTATTATTATTATTATTATTACCATTACCATTTTTATTTCTTTCCATTGTCAACTTTATATTATGTAGCCTGCCTATATCTATTATTTATCATTAATCATGTAGATAATTCCGCTTATGTTAAAATGGGAAATATAATGTCTAATCCTATAAAAACCTCAAAGGGATTGAAACAAGGGTGCAGTCTATCACCAATTTTATTTAATATTTATGTAGAATTTATATTAACGACATGGAAACAAAGCTGCAAAGGTATGGGGATCCCAATAGGCAACAGATTTTTGATGACATTACAATTTGCCGATGATCAACTGGTTTTAGCGCAAGCCAAATTTGATATGGAATTCATGATAAAAAGGTTGAAAAACACATATGAATCATGGGGTCTCACAGTAAATTTACAAAAAACAGAATATCTGGCAATAAATAGCAATGAAAGAGAAAATTTAATATTGGAAGAAGGAATCCAAATAAAGCAAGTGAAACAAACTAAATATTTGGGAATAATTATGGATAACATTGAAGGTATAGGAAAAGAGAACATAAAACATAGAATTGAATTGAGTAGCAAAATAATATCATCATTAAATTCCATATAGTGGGATAAGCATATTTGGAAAGACACAAAAAAATATATTGGTAAAACATTGGTGGAATCTGTTGCAATGTATGGAAGTGAGGTATGGACAATCAATAAGTACTACAAGAATAGACTAATAGCTCTAGAAATGGATTATTTACGAAGAAGTGCCAGAAAGTCTAAATTAGAACGTGTCACAAATAAGGAAATTAGAAACATAATGGAAGCAGACGAAAGCATAATTGAAAGAATTGAGGAGAAGGAATTAAAGTGGTTAGGACATGTTTTAAGAATGGAAGATGAGCGATGGCCCAAGCAACTATATGAATGGCATCCGAACAGAAAGAAGAAAAGAGGAAGACCAAAGCTAACTTGGAAGGAAAACATGAAGACAGTAATGCAAGCTAGAGGGCTAAGCATCGAAGATGCCCAAAACCGTAGGCTTTGGAGGTTTGGCACGGGAAGACGGCAGCAGCTGTAAAAACCCGAAGATAGATAGATGTAGATAATTCATAATTGTTATTATATGTATAATTTAACCCTGGTGAAGTGGAAGAGAAGACCTTACGGTCATAACTCCATCAGGTAAAATAAATAAATAAAATACATACATGTAGGCCTATACGTGAATTATTCAATTTTTCCAACGTATTTGTTGGTCTTCCTCTTCTATCAAGGGGAGAAGGTACCTTATAAATGGGTAAAATTAGAATTTTGTTTTTTTTTTCGCTAATTTTCATACCTTGAAGTGTGTTCTATATGAATAAACTTATTTAAAGGTGCTAAGTGTGGGTTTAAAGGACGTGCTGCAGGTAGCACTGTGAGTGGTGTAAAACTTTAAACTCAATTCCCCGCTATTTTTGTTTTTGCGAGCCTCATGTTCCTTTTCTCTAAAACTATTCATCCCATAAAAATGAAATTTCCACAGGCTATTTGTCTGGTACTTAGGCATAACCTGACATTTTTTCAACATTTTAATATTATTATTAAGGGCACCAAAAATTATTTTCCTTTTCGAAGTGCATCAAAAAAATAGCATTGCTTTTAAAAAATGCTTACAGTTTCATTTTTAATGCTGCGTTCTGGAAAAAAATGTAATTTTATTGCCAAATAGTGTATGTATATGTGAGGAAAAAAATATAATATTCTACTGTTAACAGTTCTTCTGAAAAGGAACATTAAAATTAGAACATGTAACATGGCGGAGATACAAGGTACCTTCTCCCCTTATCTTGATTTCCAGCACATATTATTTTTGTATTTTATATTATACCGCGGTGGGTTATTGATTATGTTCCTTGCCTCTGGTGCCAGGGGACGCAGGTTCAAACCTGGCCATAGTCAATGGATTTTTTTTAGGATGGAAAAATCCAAGGAACAAGTCCTCCGGGAGAGACTTTAAGCCGTGGGTCTCGAGTCTGAAGATTTTCAGGTTCATAAAAGAAATACAAGTCTGAATAAAAATACCTCTGTGCAAAATTTACCGTTTGTTTCCCATACACTATTACCTTAGTTACCTGCTAGATGTCTATTCGAGGCGCTACGCCGACCCCTATCATTATTTAGTAAAAATAGTAGACCTATTAATATTTGTCAATATATTTACCTAATGACATATATTATGTAAGCGATAGATTAATTCATTAGAGTCTATTATTAATTAAATAAAAATAAAACTTGGTTTTATTTGATCTTCACATTTATTAAGATATAATTCAGTGACAGCTGTTTCGGTACACTGTACCTTCTTCAGACATGTTAACAAATTATGAATTCTGTTATTATAGTACATATCAATTGATCTAAGCAACAATACAACAATAATTTATTTAAATTTTTTAATTTAACAAAGGGGATTCATTCAAATCAAGTTGAGAATTTAACAGTTTATTACTATTTTTCAATTTATTTATTTCTACTACCTCCAAAAGGTCTAACTTCTTACCCTTATCACAAACATATAAAATTTCAGAATTTGAATCGAAACAATGATTAAATTGGAATAGGTGGTTAGCATATTTTGAATATTCTAAATTTCTGTTATTAGCTCTCTTCTTTCCTTTATTTTCTTTTCTTCTCCAGAAAAGCCTGACCAGAGGCTATAAGATGACAGTCCCATCACTGGTCTTGCCTTCCTTTGGCCAGCAACCAATCGAAGGGACTATTATTATGCTTTCAAGTCTTATACGAGAATTTTCCAGAAGGATCAATTTTCTATAGGATCGTAACAGGCCTTGGCCTAATACTTGGAAGGAAGAAGAAGAAGAAGCTCTCATGTGTTCCTTTATCCGAGAGATAAAAGGTCTACCAGTTTGTCCTATATAGACATTGTCACATGTGTCACACTTCAATTTATATACACCTGATAATTTTTATTTTGGTTTTATTGTTTTTTATCATATTTTGTAAAGTTTTATTAGTTTTAAACGCCACATTAATGTTCAACTTTTTAAAGTATTTAGATATTTTATTTGAAAGTAGGCCTATGTATGACATTATGACATATTTCTTTATGTTTTCTTTGGGTAAAGGGAAAACTTTGTTAACTGCTTTTTTGTAATGCATTTTCTTAATTAAATATTCTATAATTTTAGGGTCATAGTTATTATTAATAGCTAATTGTTTATAACTTTCTTTGTATATATTTTTTATTTTATTTTTATGTATAGTAGATTCGAGCTGTTATTCCTTTGAGTATATATTCTTCCATTAGTTTAATTTTAATTGTATTTAATTTTATTGTATTATTAAACATTATTTTCATTATTCTTCAGTTTGACCAGATAATTAATTAATTAAATAAAAATAAAACTAGTTTTATTTGATTTTCATATTTATATGAATATAAATATGAAAATAAAATAAAACTACGTCTTATTTTTATTTATTTAATGAATATGGATTTTCATCAAGTAAACACCAACTCAATTGATTAGATAATTAATTGTTTAGTACGTACTATTATTGTTTTTTTTTTGTGCTTAAATGTAACATAGGTTTGTCCTGGTGAGCGGAAGAGAAGACTACATGCCTTAACTTCACCATGCTAAATAAATCTATTCTATTCTAAATCTATTCTATCACTCGCTGTCATCTATGGGTAAATGAGCGTAACTAAATAAACTTGGTCAGTAAGTTCCCATTAGGGAGCGCCCTACAGGGAAGGAAAGGGTTAGGAAAAAAATATAAGGCTGATTCGTGGCGGAAGTGGATCACTTCCCCACCATCTTCGGCTCCCGATTTCGTGATGGACGAATCGGAGCCAGGGCACGTTTTGGGTTTCTTACGTTTTCCCCAGCTATCACATCTCTAATACTCATCATCCTTTTCCTCTCTTTTCATTTCACCTGCCCATGTGATGGTGCGACAAGCCAGTTCAGAGGCATTTTTGTATGTCACAGACCTTCAATTCACGAATTTTTCGGTCTGAATACGCTAAGTCCGGCAGTTTCTAGAATATCAACTAACTTTTAAAATATATTGAGTAAAGTTTCTAAGCGTAGACATTTATTCACCAACGATAGCTATTGCCTACTAACTAGCTAATTAACTAACCAACTGGCACTATCGAACCCGTAGGTTCATGGCCTCGCGGATATAAGCTCTCCATACAACTCTATCCTGAGCTAATGTTTTCCAATCATTCCCTGTATAATCTACTTCCCTCAAATCATAGTTAATGTTATTCTCCCACCTCATTTTGGTCTACCAACTGGGCGTTTTCCTTCTGGTTTTCCTACAAGAAGCTTCCATGCAGGTCTTTCATTCCCCATTCGTGCCACATGTCATGCCTATCGCAGTTAACGAGACTTAACTGTCCTTACTATATCTGGCTTCCTATAAAGACCATGTAGTTCACTGTAAAATTATTCTCCATTCATCTGTCCATCTCTCTTAGGTCCAAAAATGTTTATAAGAACATTATTCTCAAATACTCGTAATCTCCTTTCCTCCCTTAAAGTAAGAGTCCGTGTAATATAGCTGGTAGAATAACAGTTTTATATATTTTCAGCTTAACGTTTTTTGAAAGGAGTTGGGACATCAAGAGTCTCTGTAATTGCCCACACTTTTTCAAATTAACTGACGTTCACCCATTCCAACAAGAGTTATACTAATAAGAGAAACAATATTTTAAGTCCTTCACCTTTTTGCTATGAATTTATAATGTACGCTCTACTTTTGCACTGATGTTGCAAAATATCGTTGTAATTTCGTGTAATTGTTTTGCTGGCACGCACAGAATTACAATCTGACACACACTTTCTTCTAACTGAGGGAAAGTAGGTTTCAATAAGATGATATTAACACACTTCTTGCCATCCTATTTATAACTTTACACCGACAATAACAAAGGGTGATTCATATTTCTCAACTTTCTATATAACGAAATTCTTTAATAACACTGGTCAACATGATTTTTGTATCATGAGTGCCAATAGTTGTACTTAATACAGTTTTTTATCGTGTTTTCAAATATGTATTCGGAATTTCTCCATCACCCACAGTTTTTTATTTCAATTTCAATTAATGGATTTAAATAATTTTTTTAATAAACGTTTTTTCGTCCATTTGTCCATTGTAAAATAAAACCAAATGAGCTAACTCAGGAGATTTCAGCTATGGAAAAGAGATATCAAGGCAAATGGAATCCTAATATGCTGGCCGATTATTGTTGGACCATCAAGAGGGATGCTCCACAGGCGAAATATAGCAGAAAATCGTCATTTTTTTACTTTCTAGGTGAATCCGAATGTTCGAATATTGTGTAGTTACGAATGTAGAAAATATTAAAATGTTTGAAATTATAAATTCCAGTCTCTCGGAAACCTTGCGTGATGGAGAAAAACCGATATCATATTTGAATTCTGGAGGAAAAAATACTATCAGAATCACATATTTTTCTTTCTGAGACAAAAAAAAAAGTTTCTTTTTGTAGCTCAGTGTTATCTATCTCCATTTAGTCAGAGACATTGTTGACAAATTAGATTTAATTTTAATCATTCAGCCAGTGTATTTGTGACATGTGATCAAAATGTCGGGCCTCGCAGCCACTGAAGCTGGTTTTCCCAAAATGGATCTGCTACTTATTGTAATACCCAAATTCCTCATGATGCTGGGCAGGCACATATTCCATATTAGCCGAAAATTCCACGATAAAACTTGTTCCAGTATTAGAATTCATACCAGCGCAAGTCCCGTAACTCTAACTTTAAGGCACGATGCTTTAAACCGCTCGGTTACGGCGCGGGACAATAATTTGGTTAATTGATAAACAATTAAGGGTTTTGGTAATGAATTATAACGTAAGTTCGATACTATTTTTTTTAATATGCTGCCATAATACCGTACATTTATATTGTGAAATTTTTGAAATTAAATAGGCCTGTAGCGTGGTTGATTAAAACAGCATGATATAAGCAGGAAGGGTAAAGTTTAGAGTCCCAGTGGGGTCAGGATTTTTAAACTGACCTTCTGGTGGCACCATGGCCCTGGAGTCAACTCAATCTATAACGGAAATG
>JASPKZ010004915.1:797500-845000 GCA_030220185.1 Diploptera punctata | reverse complement strand
AGACCTCTAAAATATAGGGGCTTCATCTTATCCCTCGAAACGACCTGAGGTGGACACAAGTTGAGGATATTATAATTTACATTTGGATTATGCAGTTAGAGTTAATAAATTATTACTTTCATTGCTTTTAAAATGCATTGTGAATCGCCGCGCCGTTGAGATTATGTAGTAAAATGTCAAAATATTAAAATAAGTACCTGATATATCAGTTGCACTTACATAAAATTAATTTATATTTAAAAAATGACTTTGTCGAGTAGTAAAAGCCATGTAGGCCTTTCAGAAACATGTTTTACATCCGGTATGTCATTTGGTGTCCGCTGTGGTCTCGACGTCACGCAGTCGGGACAGGCTCCTGGGTGAGGTTTTTTTTGGGGGTTTTTCCTCGCCTGTAAGACAGATGTCAGGAAGCTTAGGGCCCAACGATCCCCGAAAATCTCCGGCCATCATCGTGTCCTTATCATTATCATCATCCTTCACCGGTGTGGAAAGCTACGGGAAGCTACAACACCTATAATTCCCTAGTAAAGCTACAAAGCATAGCATGCAAATGCTATGAATGCAGTGAAAGATCTGCCCTCGGTCAGAATTACTATAAAATATAATAGAATGTAATTTGGTACTCTAATACCTAGGGCTGAAAAAAAAAGTATCGGTATCAGGGTAATAATTAATTTCTATACACATTGTTTACAAAATGCGCGTCTATGTCGAGCGTCTCCACTGCCTGCTCGGAGCGGAGAGTGTGTATGTTCGACTGTCCTCAGTAATAGACCTGTTTACGTGACGTGTGGTTGTATCAGAATGCCGAAAAAACAATGCTGTGCAAAGATGAGTCCATTCCTTCCTACACAAAGGGGGCTGTACTAGAAGTCTATCCCGAGTACCGCGTATCAACGTGCAGTTTGTAAACATAGCGGTCTAAGTACGATGCAGACTAGCCTGTAACCCATACTTTTTTCAGCCCTACTAATACCAAATGACATGCCGAAGATGGAACATGTTTCAGAAAGGCCTACATGGTATTAACTACTCGACAATTTTTTTAGCGTTAATTAATCATCTACGTACATAAGTCTGTAGTTTATTGTTCAGTTAGCATTTTTATGCACACCGTAGCGTAGTTGGTTAAGGCAATACACAAACCGGAAGGTTGAGGGTTCGAGTTCCGGTGGGGTCAATATTTTTAAACTGACCCAAATATACTGGTGGCACCATGGCCCTGAGGTCGACTCAGCCTCTAACGGAAACGAGTACCAGAAGCTTGTTCTGGGGCTAAAGGCGGCCGTCACGCAGTGACAATCCTTTCATGTAAACTCCCATTCCTAATGGTACTTACTTTAATATTTTAACATTTTATTACTATCTTCTATAAACAAAGTTACCATTTCCTATTTCCTGATGATTAGAGAAGATAAGACTATAACTGTTAATAGTATGCGTTCTTCTTTAAGCTCCGCTTTCTGAGATATCCAACACCGTTAACCTAATTGTTTCAGAAAGTTCTTTCAAGTTAAGAAAACAATCTTCACTTGTCGCACATTGTCGATAAAAAGTAGCTTACCTTAGCAAGATCAGGAACTTGTTTCAATTCCTTACTTAAATTGATAAACATGACCGCTGAAGAATGTTTATTGCAAGGTAATTTCAAATTTGTTACGCTAATTAACCTAACTTGTTCTGAAGTATCCAAACTTAATGACGTTGATTGATCAATTTACTGCAATAAAAACAGTGCATTGTATAGTTCTTAAACAACAAATGAAGGTTACAGCAACCATTGAGGTAAATCTAGTTTCAATAAAATTTGCATGGCAACAGTTTTAACGGTATACTGAGGTTCTCATAAAACGATAATTTTTTTTATAAAATTTCATTGATCCTACCTATATAGTATATTAGTAGTTTCTGTCACTCATCTTGGAAGCATAGGGCGTTTGTGAGACATGATTTTTTTTTTCAAAATTCCTGACTTCATTCCAATCTTTCCCTTATTGTTCAATTTCTGTTATTACGGTGATGCGCCTTGCAATTTTTTGTTCTTTCTCTTTTTTCTGAGAGTGTGTCCAATTCATTTCCATTTAGATAGATAGATCATCGGTTGAATAATGTCTTTGACATCGTCCGATTCCCAATAGCCAATTTTGTCGGTCCATCCAATCTCCAGGTTGTAGATGTTTCTCCCTCATGTATAAATATATTCCCTGACTCCACGAGATTTTAGGTTTTCCTCTGCCTCGTCTTCCCCTTATGCTGTGGTTTATCTACGACGCAACGCGCCAGCGCAAAAATTGCTCCCCATGTATTTAAATGGAAGTGGTTTATCTACAACGCAAATTGCTGGCGCAAAAAAATTTGCGCTGACATGTCGCGTCGTGTTTTGGAATCTCTTGAATCCAGGACGCAATTTGCCAGCGCAAACAAAGAATATAGAAGATATTACCCGTACTCATTGGTGTAATTGCTAAAAACAAACTAAGATTTTATAACAAAATGTCGGAAATACAGTACTTTTTTATAACTTTCCAATTTTAACGACGAAAGTTAGATAGTTTTGTTGCAAATCATCGAGTTCTATACATGTTTTATACCATTTTTATACAATATGAGCATGAAGGAGTACAGAGATGTACAGAAAAAAGTTATTGTGACTTGAAATTAGTCAAGAGATAAATAAAAGCTGTAAATATTGTATCTCGGGGATATTATGGATGTGCATAAATTTCGCCTTCTATTAAATTCAAAACCTGATAAAACTGCTCAGGCGAAAATCTGAAGTATTCTAAAATTTGGTATATTCATCAACCATATGTTTTATTTAAGAACTAAATAATCATTTGTTCTATAATTTTCCATACAACATTCATATGATGCTGTTGCTCTAGGTACTTTTTCTGTCTTTACTAATATTTCGAACTATTTTAATCGTTTTGCAACGACACTTGAAACTTTTTTTATGAAGAATTTTAATGTTTTTCTATGTACACAAATTATGACTTTTCCTCTCAATTTATTTTCAAAATTCTTTATTAGAATTAAAGTTGTATTTTAATATGCCCCTCGTTGTGGAGACATTTAAAGTTGGGTTTCTCGGTGAGATATCCGAAGTTGAAGATTTGTGATATAATTTAAATCACTTTAAATCTGCCACGGCATTAATAACTCTCTTCAGGGGAATGAGGAAAAGTTTCTTACACAAATAACAACACTTTATTAACAGTTGAACGATAAGTTAGTTTATTTAAAACTCTCACTTTGGTCAAGATGAATCTTGTAATTTAAAAGTTCCAAAAGATTCCGGCTTAGGTTGATATTTTTCACTTCTAGAAGATTACCATTTTATGTATTTAATGGATGACGAATGCTAACGGTCAATCCAGTCATTATTATTCATTATTTTCACTTAGAAACTGTTTTTCACCAAGATGGATGACTATTATATCACTATATAATCTTTCATACTTTTAACACTATTTCTTTCAACCAACATCAATAAAATAAACAATTATTTCCTTATTCTTTAAGGAGCAGTCGCTGAACATGACCGACCATCTTCAAGTATTGTAGCCATCTTTTTATTTTAGTTATAACCTCTATGGTCTGATTGGTCCAACAGAAAAGGAAGGAGTATTTTCAAGCTAACTTCTATCCAATTCCACCAATCCCATTTATTTCTTTATAAAAATTATCAATTTGAATATTTGAAGTATTTTACATACTGCATCAGTTATAAAAACATCTAACTGTATTAACAGTTTATATTGACCAGTTATTTTTTTTTATATACTTATAAAAAAATTTGAATTCTATAAATCAATCTGATGTCCATTCTTCATATAAATAAATATAATTATAAACAAAACAAAAACCCTTATTATTTTTATATGGGGATAAATATCCGGTTTTAAATTGCCCCTGATTTATTTTAATCTTAGCTACAACTAAGTGTGAGGCTAAATTAAAATAAATCACTTTCCCCAAATATCAAGTTTCTTTCTATACAAGATTCATCTGTATTAGAATCAATACAATGTAATACATCACAATTATAATAAATACATGTTACATAATGAAATAGAAGTATTAATTTTACAAAATTTACATACAATATTTTAAATACACTTTGAACTATTTGAAGTCACCAGCTACAACTAATTAATAGGAGTCTGAAATGGTTTCAACAGTTCTTTGGAATATTTTCCAATTTCTTTTCTAGTGTCTATTTCTCTTAGCTCATATGTGGTATCATTAAAATTTTTAAATATTTCATAGGGACCTTTATACAATAGGTTCATCCTATGATATTGTTTCTTTAAAGCATTGGATAATGAAATATCCCTTATGAGAACTTTGTCTCCAACTTTGGGATTCCACTTCCTTTTATGTCTTTTAACCTTATTGTTGCGCTTTTCTGCGCGACATTCTAACCTTTCAATAACTCTTTTACATATTTCCTCGGATGTCTCCGGGATTTGACTTTTATCAATGATAGGTAATGGTAAATTAGCAATTAACCTGTCAGGTTGTTTACCTGTCATTAGGAATATGGGTGCTTCCCCAGTATTGACATTAATTGAATGATTCATAACATTCTCTATGACGCTGATATGTTTAAACCAGTCAGAATGTTTATGATGGGTCAAAACTCTTAAACTTGTAGTAATTTCCCTATTAACTCTCTCACAGGGATTACTTTTTGGGTGATATTTACTACAATGGTACAATTTAATTCCTATCGCAGTAAGTTTATCTTTAAACTTAGGACTTGAGAACACTGAAGCATTATCACTAAGTAGTGCATCAATAGGTCCATAATTAGGTAAATAATCTCTCACAATTTTACCTAGGCAAGCTCTGCTATTTACACTTCTTAATGGATATATTTTTACAAATTTTGAGAATACATCAGATAATACAAGAATATGCTTGTAACCAAATTGAGTAGTAGGCATTTCTCCATGAGTATCCATTACTACTAAGCTATTTACTTTGTTCCTTAATATGTTTTGTGGAACTATATCATATTTTACGTTCATACATTTGGCTTTTTGACAAGTTATGCATGAAGAAGTAAACTTTCTCAACTTTTTATCTAAATGTTTAACATAAAAAAATTCACTTATGTTGAGAGCTAATTTTTCACAACCTGCATGATTTAAGCCGACATGAAAAGTTCTAAATAGTGGAACTTCCATATTATTAGGAATTATAACTTTCCATTTTTTCACATTTCTCCCATGTAATTTGTAAAGAATGTCATCCTTTATACCGATTTTCTTATTACAATCAATTCCATTTTTGTCATCATTATTTATATCTCTCGCACTATACTTCAATCGTTGTAACTCTATATCAGATTTTTGATGCTCAACAATGTTTTTCATCAACAATGAAAATCCTTTGTCTCTATACAGTTTTACATTAAACATTACTACTTCGTGTTTAGGAGTATGTACAGTTTCAGGTATTTTCCCAACACTTTTCAATCTAGACAGGAGGTCAGCAAACACATTCTGTTCTCCTTCTATGTGTTTTATTTCAATATCATAGGAAATTATTTCCATGATCATCCTACTCAGTTTATTATTGGATAATCTACATTTACTTATAAAACTTAGTGAAATGTGGTCACTATGAACAATAACTTTGTTTTTATAAACATAAATTCTAAATTTATTTAGAGCATAAAATATTGCTGTAAGCTCCAACTCTGAAACAGTGTAATTTCCTTCAATGATGGTAGTCGAGCGCGAAGCTGTCGACACAACATACTGTTGCCCATCATCGTCAAATTGAGTTAAAACAGCACCGAGGCCAGTTTTACTCGCGTCTGTGTATAAATGGAATTCTCTGTCCATTTTTGGTCTCTGTAGTGAAATACTATTTGCAAATAACTTCTTAACATATTCAAAAGTAGATTGATGGTCCTCTGTCCATCTCCATTTACTATCTTTCTTCAGCAGCCCTCTCAGCTTACTAACCGCTGAGGCATAGTTGATGACAAACTTCGAATAGTAATTTAAGATTCCTAAAAATCTACGAAGTTGTTTTATGTTCTTTGGTGAAGGAATTTCTAAGATTCCTTGAACCTTGTCTGGGTCAGGAGTAATCCCTTGATTAGAGATCCTGTATCCTAGGAATTGAACCTCCGACCTAACAAACACAGACTTTTCTAGGCTGACTGTCATTCCACTATTCTTTAATTGAGACAACATTAAATCAATATGAGATATATGATTCTCAAAAACATTATCAATAATAATTGCATCGTCAACATATATAGTACAATGTCTTTTAACATCATCAGATAGTACAATATCTAGGGCTCTAAGAAGCGCACTTCCGCTATTTCTTAGACCGAATGCACACCTGGTAAATTCATATACTTTTCCATTATGTATAAAAGCTGTATAGGGCCGAACTTTGGGGTCTAGTTCTATCTGCCAAAATGAAGAAGTTAAATCAATAGAACTAATAAATCTACCTGTTTTCATATTTGCTATAGATGCTTCAATTGTCTCGGGCCTATAATTATCCCGGACAGTGAAAGAATTAGTCCTACGACTGTCTAAACACAGGCGAATTTTGCCATTAGGTTTTAACACCCAGCAAATATGGTTGGCGTAAGGAGAATCAGATTTCTGTATTATTCCTTGCATTAACATGTCATCTATCATTTGATCTGCCTGCTCTCTGATGGCAATAGGGATGGGTCTACTTTTAATATTTATAGGTGGATGTTCCATCACTTTAAAGGAATATTTAAAACAGTTGCACAATCCCGGCTTCGAAGAAAAAGAACTCTTATTTTTCATTAAGATGTCATACAACATGCCTTTCTGTTCATTGTTTATGCCATGAGTGTCTTTAACTTTTTCCTTTATCATTTCACAGATGTCTTTTTCAAGTTCGTCACTCACACAATATAATAGAGGAATTTCATCATACTCAGTATTGCAAGAGACACATTCTAAATCACAACATTTACATGCGACATAATCGTCAGCACAACCATTTTCATTATTAAGGCTTTCTTCGCCCTCGACACTTTTGTCGGAAGTACAATTAACTGCAATATTATCTTGCATTTGGCATCCACGGCCATTCACCAATTCCCTCTCCTCATGAACAACAATATTCTCTATAAAAATGTGTTCTTCAGCAATGTCACTCTCCTTCTTACTTAAATTCTTGTTCTCCTCATATTCATTATCAAATGGGATGACGACTCTCACATTATCTTCATTATACAAGGAAATATTCTTACACTCAAAATTTATTATGGCATTATATTGCTCCAACAGGTCGCAGCCTATTAACATATCACAAGACAAGTATGGAGAAATTAAACATATTGCACTGAAGTAATATCCTCCGATACGTAAATCTAGAAGGCACTGAAGCTTAATTGGCAGTTTCTTCTTGCCTATCGCAAGAGTACAATACACTCCACATATTCTTACAGTCATTATCTTATTCCCTTTGTTGACTAAGAAATTATAAAATTTCTGATCTATTGTTGTGTTTGAGCAGCCACTATCCGCTATGCAAGTAACATCATTGTTAAAAATATTTACTTTAATTTTGGGTGGTCGTCCTATGACATTTAATTCTTTATTAGTAACAGGCATAGTATCCTGATTCTTAGAAACATTCAAATGATTATTCAATATTATGCTATCTCGCTGTCTTGAGGTACATAACTTACTATCTCCTCTCATATTTGCTGGTACAATTTCTAAATTTTGAAACCTATCAAAGCATCTATTTTGGACCCCTAAGTTCATAACGATTGAGGTACATTGCGGAGTCTTTAATGTACCTTCTATGCGTTTAAAGCATGAGGTATCCTGTGATTTACTTCGTGGTCATTTTCATTACTAGGTATATCTTGACTTTGGTTGTGAATAGTTACAGAGTCTATTCTATTTTGCTCTGTCCTATCACTAGTTTCATTAATTTGACAATTTTGTTGTCGTTGGAAATACCCTTTATTTTCATTACCATAGGTATTCCTTCTTCTTTTACCTCTACAGGGAGAAGTCCAATACCTATTTCTATTTTCTCCTACTCTGTTAACATCCATATAATTAATTTGTCTGTCATTCCTATTTTCATTACGTTTGAACCATCCATTCTGGTTATTGTTACTATAATTATTAGTCATCCTATTTTTATTTGGGCTGTTTCTATTTTGAACAAACCTATTATTATTGTTGCCCTGTTTGAAACTTCTTTCTCTATTCTCATTATGATATTCATCATTTCTTTTAGTTACAAAATTACCTTTCTTATTATAGGGCTCTGCCCCTTCCCCAAATAAATTTCTTTTACTACATTTATCTACTTCTCTTTTATTCTCTAGTAGAGCTAACAACTCTAACATTTCAGATACATTTTGTGGTCTGGCTACTATCAAATGATATCTAATCTCATCTGGGAAGTGATGCGATAACATAGAAATTAAAGTTCTCTCATCTATTGGAGGCTGTAACAATGATGCCATTTTTGCCTTCTCCAAGAAATAATTAAGATAACCTTGTTTACCATTGTTGGAGAATTTTCCACTAGTTAGGTCTAACCTTAGTTTGTTTTGTCTTTCTGGTCCCCAGTAGTAACCTAAGAAAGCATTTTTAAATGTTTGATAAGTCATTGAATCATGGCAAGCTATCTTAAACCAAGACTCTGCATTGTCTTTTAAACTTTTTCTTATGAAGAACATTCTGAACTTGTCTTCTATTCCTTTGATTTCGAAGTATTCTTCAATTTCCCTAATGAAATCAGTAGGGCTTTGGCCTACAGTATCACCAAAATTAGGTAAGTTAATTTCCCCTAAAAGATTAGCAGGAATTTTACATACATTTTTACTACTACTACTAGAAGGAGGATCATTATTAACATTACTAGAATGTCCTGACATAACCTCAATCTCCTTTTCACTAGTTTTTGACACATATTTGTTTTCAAGTTCAACAATCTTAGTTATCCATCCTTCAACTTGTTCTTTTATAATAATTACTTCATTTGTTATCTTTGATTGAAGTTCTTCATTACCTAAGATAACACTTTCTTCGGAAATTTTTAGTCTATCTTCGACTTTAGTTCCTAATTCTTCGATTTTATCTTGGCAACTTTGCCTTACCTCAATCAAAGATGTTTCTATTTGATTATGAGTTTCATCAATCTTTTCATTACATTTTTCTATCTCATTTTTACAATCTTTGGCTATATTTACTATTCTCTTTTCCAGTTTAGAATTGTTTTGTTTGCATTCTAACCTAATGCTTTCTAATTTTTCATCTAGTTTTAAGTTATTTTCTTTAATTTCTTTACTAAGATTGGAAATATTTGTATCAATTTTATTGCTGAGATTCGAATTTCTTTTAATTCCTAACTGTTCTTTTCTAATTCATCTAAGATTAGTTACATTAGCTTCTAATTTATTACTGAGATTTGAATTGTCATTCCTAATTTCTTTTAATTCATCACTATTCTTTTCTAATTTATTATTGAGATCAGAAATATTATTACTGAGATTTGAATTGTCTTTCCTAATTTCTTTTAATTCTGCACTATTCTTTTCCAGTTTATTATTAATATCAGAAATGTTATTATTAATAATGCTACCCAAGAAGGTGTATCATTAGTTTGATTATTTTCATTGTTACACAAAATTAAATTTTCTTGGCCTTCACTAATTTGTTCGTTTTCAATATTAACAGTTTTACAAGTTATATTTTCGTTATTGGCCATTGTTGGGTATTTTAATATTTTCTTATTTCTTAAAAGCATTAATTGTTATTATCACTAATTCACTTTTCACATATAAATTTTAACTGTACTCACTTTTGAAGATTTTTATTACTTTCCTCATTCTCGTGGTCCTTGGTTCGATTCAGGTTTACATGTCCCTGGTTCGATTCCCATTCGAGCCCTCGTTGATGCGCCATTTGAAGCTGTGTTTAATTTTGTGCCCCTCGTTGTGGAGACATTTAAAGTTGGGTTTCTCGGTGAGATATCCGAAGTTGAAGATTTGTGATATAATTTAAATCACTTTAAATCTGCCACGGCACTAATAACTCTCTTCAGGGGAATGAGGAAAAGTTTCTTACACAAATAACAACACTTTATTAACAGTTGAACGATAAGTTAGTTTATTTAAAACTCTCACTTTGGTCAAGATGAATCTTGTAATTTAAAGTTCCAAAAGATTCCGGCTTAGGTTGATATTTTTCACTTCTAGAAGATTACCATTTTATGTATTTAATGGATGACGAATGCTAACGGTCAATCCAGTCATTATTATTCATTATTTTCACTTAGAAACTGTTTTTCACCAAGATGGATGACTATTATATCACTATATAATCTTTCATACTTTTAACACTATTTCTTTCAACCAACATCAATAAATAAACAATTATTTCCTTATTCTTTAAGGAGCAGTCGCTGAACATGACCGACCATCTTCAAGTATTGTAGCCATCTTCTTATTTCAGTTATAACCTCTATGGTCTGATTGGTCCAACAGAAAAGGAAGGAGTATTTTCAAGCTAACTTCTATCCAATTCCACCAATCCCATTTATTTCTTTATAAAAATTATCAATTTGAATATTTGAAGTATTTTACATACTGCATCAGTTATAAAAACATCCAACTGTATTAACAGTTTATATTGACCAGTTATTTTTTTTTATATACTTATAAAAAAATTTGAATTCTATAAATCAATCTGATGTCCATTCTTCATATAAATAAATATTATTATAAACAAAACAAAAAACCCTTATTATTTTTATATGGGGATAAATATCCGGTTTTAGAATTTAAGTTGGCATACGTGAACGCTCATAAAATTAAATCCACCAGATGGCAGGACATATGTGTGAATGACCAACATTTGCATTTAATTCCAAACCATATTTTAAGAAATAAATGTTCAATCACTTCATTTTGTTAGGTTCCGATGGGTCAGTTTAGGGTACATCAGATTAGTTTATAGTTTACTAAATAGTATGTATGTAATTTATTTTATTAGGTTATGCAGGGACAGGTTTGTATACATTAGTTTTTGTAATCACATTTGGAAATTTATTATGAACGTTGGTAATTTTGATTTTCCATATATGTGGTGCCATCTGGCGACAATTCTATAAACATATGCGCTGTAGCGTATGCGCTCCATGCGAAACCAGCATCACGCCGAGCGAAACGCGAATTCGCGTCACGTCGGGCGCGACACGCTGTATAATAAACCGTAGCATTAGGTTTCCATTCCAAAACAGATTTTGGTAGTTGATCCTCTTCCATTCGCTGGACATGTCCGTACCATCTGAATTGCTGAGTTTTAATATAATCTAAAATAGTGTCTTCAATCTTAATATTCTCCCTTATAACTGAGTTACTAATTTTTTCTCTTCTTTTTATTTGAGATATTTAATTTATATCTAGATCGCATCCTGTGATGTTATCTTCCATCATTCCTCGTCTGTTGTGGTTTTTGGCCACCGTATTCTCAAAATAAATTTCAGGTATCTAATTTATATGTAGGTCTGTTTGCAATGTTTTATACAATGCTATTATTCCTTTCCAAGTCTCACACTCATATGGTAATATACTTTTCATATTTGTATTAAATAGTCTTAATTTAATTATATTTGAGATTTGTAAATTACCTAGTAAAAACCGAATATTACATGCGTGTGTATGTGTTTCAACGTATTTAGCAGCCGTATTTTTTTAAAAACCAAACTCGGCATATAACAAAAAAACTACAAAAAGTAAGGTCGAGTTCGTTACCAACAAATTCGCACCATTAGAATTGGAAGTTCACCTGAAGCGAAATTTTAAAAATCGCGTAGTGGCAGCTATTTTCTGGTTTTCGCAACGTAACTCGATATTTGCGATTCAAATAAAATGGAAAGTTTTTTTTGTAATAAATCAGCGAAATCCAACCATTAGGAATGGGAGTGGTAGCATTCAATTACAAGCCAAGAGGTTCAAGGAATGTAGGAAGGCCAGTGAAAAGATGGACAGAACTGTGATGCGGAACAGGCAATTTGCCTAGCCCGTGAAGTGAAGAAGAAGAAGAAGGAATGGGAGTTTACATGAAAGGATTGCCAGCCCTGCGCGACAGCCGCCTTTAGCCCCAGAACAAGCTTCTGCTACTCATTTCCGTTAGAGGCTAAGTCGATCCCAGGACCATGGTACCACAGAAGATTTGGGTCAGTTTAAAAATCCTGATCCCAGCGGGACTAGAATCCTCGATCTTCCGGTTTGTGTATTGCCTTAACCTACTACGCTTACAGCGTGCATAAAAGTACTAACTGAACAATAAACTACAGACTAATGTACGTAGTTTTTTTTTTTTTTTTTTTTTCGGTCTCCGACGATGTTGTGCGTGTTTGTGTAACATAAAAAATAATTTCAATAATAAATTATACGAATAAAAACTATAAAAACTTAAAATGTTTTAACACTCTGTAGGCCTTTCGGGAGTAGTTCCATCATCAGCAGAACGAAGTAGGACTGTATTTGTTGACCCTCGTTAAAGCACTGACTTGGTTGTGATTATTTTGTATAGAGGATTGTGTGAACTACTATTTTATAGTGTTTATGTATATGTTATTATTGTGACTTAATACCTCAACGGTATCTTACCATGAATTTTACTAGTATCAAAATATAGTATGTTACAAGAATTCTAAGAATGAAGATAACATGTTTAATTGCCTGAGGATATAGACAGAAGTTAGGGATAGCAATCACGACTAACGCTTCCGTTCGATTCATTTGCATCTCTAATTTGTAACTTGTCCGATGACAGAGGAATTCAACGTTAATTCCATTTTGTAAGCGATAAATTCCGACTGACAAATAGCCCTGTATTCTCAATAATTCCAATACTATTTTGCAGACAAGCCATTGTAGAACCTTTTAATCTTACTTACTTATTCACTGGCACTATCGAACCCGTAGTTCATGGCCGCGCGGACATAAGCTCTCTATACATCCCTATCCTAAGCTAATGCTTTCCAATCATTCCCTGTATAATCTACTTCCCTCAAATCATAGTAAATGTTATTCTCCCACCTCATTCTTGGTCTGCAACTGGACGTTTTCCCTCTGGCTTTCCTATAAGAAGCTTCCATGCAAGTCTTTCATTCCCCATACGTGCAACATGTCCTGCCCATCGCAGTCTACGAGACTTAACTGTTCTTATTATATCTGGCTTCCTATAACGACCATGTAGTTTATTGTTATGTAGTCTTCTCCATTCACCTGTTTGTTCATCTCTCTTTGGTCCAAACATTTTCCTAAGTGTTTTATTCTCAAAAACTAGTAATCTCCTTTCCTCCCTTAAAGTAAGAGTCCATGTTTCGCACCCATATAATATAACTGGTAAAATAATAGTTTTATATATTTTCAGTTTAACGTTTTTTGAAAGGAGTTGGGACATTAAGAGTCTGTAATGCATAATAGCACGCATTTCCAGAATTGAGCCTATGTTTAATTTCTTTGTGCATCTCATTCCTATTTGTCATCATTATTCCTAGGTATTTGAATTCAGCCACTTCCTCAAAATTTCCCTCATTTGTCAGTAGCTGTCCATTTCCATTATATTTACTCTACTATATATATATATATATATACACACATACATACACACACACACACACACACAAAGTGTCTCTAAAGTCACTATCCATGTCCTTGAAGGAAGGCAATGATTAAAAAATCAATGTTATTGTGAAGTTTTACACATATTCTACTGCCTTACTACATGACCGCCATCTAGGTGAAAATACATACTCCATCTTTCAGCTGTGAAACGAAATGTATATCTTAACATTTAAACCGTAAAAAAGTCTGCTGCTTCTGTGATACGATTCCGTAAATCAAGCGTGATAAGGACGTTTTTGTAGAGTGAAACGGTAGAATTTTCCACATTGTGTTACCAAGAGCATTCCCTACTGAGGCGTCAAGTCGATGCGTTCGGACTATCACTGGCAATTTGAACCTGCTGCACTGTCTCTACTCATACGCGTGGTCGTTCATGACGTGCGATATCAGTTATTACTACGTAAAGGATTTTAAGGTGCAAATTTTGGTCGTAAAATGAGGCAAAAAGGTTCTGAAAATACATACAAAAATGTGCGAAAAGAGGTGCTGCTGAAACAACTGTATATGTATAAACTCAGTTTCTAGAATATGCATATCATTTTTCACCAACTTTTTCTTATTTATAGAGTTCGTAAGAGTTGATTCATAGTTATTTATCCAACATTATAGTAAATACAATAAGTAAATATATTTAGAAGGCAGATAAAACTATTTACTGGTTCAACTTATTATTATATTGCCTCATCTGGGCTCAGTTTTATAGCGTAATCTCCTTGGATGTGGCATAGCTAAAATTTCCTAATGGGTTTTCTAGACCATTCACTTGAGTTATTTAATTTCGAAAATTTCCCGTCTCTTGTCGCCAGATAAACATGTTATTTCTGGAAAACTTTCGATATTATTTGTATTGAGATAACGCATTTCTAAATCTTTCTAAATGAGTTGCTACGACTTGTTTGTTTAGTAGAGCTACAGAGTGATTCAAGATTTAATATGTCAATTATTTATATAAACGGTATAACATTAATCCGGTAAAATCCGTAATTTATCATAAGTAATGTCACGAGTGATTACCAAATTATCGATAAATTCACGACTCACGAAGTGAGGAGTGAATTTATCTAGAGAATTTGGAAATCAAGAGGGGCATTTGTTAGGACTATTTAACGAATAAAATTAAGCTGTTTAATCACAAATCATTATTTATATATTTAATGTAAACGGCGATGTTTGAAAACAAATGAGAAACGATTGGTACGCTTCATCTGCTTCTTTTGTTTATCACTGCAACCAGATCATACTATTTATTGCCAAAGGAACGCAATATTGTAAGAATGCTCTCTAGTGGAGAAAAAATGAAACACATAAAACTGTATATTAATTCATTTCTGATGTCGTATGATGTAAATATGACAATTATATTTTTTCTGGATATGACAATTATATTTTTCTGGATTATTACCTGGGAAAAAATACATTTAAGAAAGTGCAAACAGTGGTTTCTTTTTTTGGTGGTATAATAAATTGCTACAAATGTTTTTATATTAACTCCTGCAAGCGCTATATGTTGACACCTATGCAGTATATATACAATCTGGTAGCCGTATTTCTTATAGCATCAGTCACTACAAAATAATGGTCAGACCTGTTCAGAATATTAAAAAGGAGGAGCTTTCTTTAATATGGTAAATTTAATATTGATAAATATTTCGTGAAACACAACTCTGATTGGTTGTAAAACAGAAATCATTGAAACGTGATTGGTCATTGAATCCCATTTGGGGCATGAGTTAAATAGTCAACTTAAGCCCTATCACCACACAGAGGTGGATTATCATCTACCCAGTATTGAGGTGACATGTTGTCAGCATGTCGGGTCCCCCAGCCGTTGTAGCTGGTTTTCTAAACTTATAATAAATATTAAAATTTCTCACGATGTTGGGTAGGCATCGGTCTCATACAGGCCGAAATTCCATGACAAAATATCTTCCGCCATCGGGACTCAAACCAACGCAAATCCCGTAGATTTGGACTCATAGATCGGCTACGGAGCGGGATATATTTTTTTAAATTAGGAATATTCCACCTTACAATGTTTCTCCTTCAACCCAAAGTGATTTGTCGCCAGAGGTTCCTGTCTAGAGCATCTTCTTCCCTCAGATCTCTAGCTTCCATACTTCTCCTCACTCCATCCATCCAATGTTCTCTAGGCCTCCTCTTCCACTTCTTCCATTAGCTTTCCAATTAAGGATCTTCTTTGGTATTCTATCTTCTTTCATTCTTATGAGGTGTCCATACCATTTCAAACGTTTTTCTTCTTCTTCTTCTTTTTTTTCCCAATATGTTTTTTCAACTTGCCTAATTTCCCTTATTGTGCTGTTTCTGACCTTATCCCTTCCTGAAAGTCTTGACGATCTCCTCCAAAAATCCATTTCTACTGCTAACAGCTTATTGGCTTGTTTTCTACTTACTGTCCAGGTTTCGGACCCATATAATAAAATGCTTTGAGTTTTCTTCGTTCTGTATATTATATTTCTATTCCAAAGCACTGGGTCAACATATCAGTGTTTCTTCTTCCATCAGTTATTCTTCTTTCAATTTCTGTAGTTGAATTCTCACTTTTATCTAAAATAGATCCTACTATTAATCATTTTTAACATTACGTGTGGGGTTGTTAGTCCCCCATCGGGCGCCTCCCCAGGTGGTGGATAGGGGATATTTGAATAAATGTATATTGGAGGTGATCAGAAATTATTACAGGCTTAACCTTATCAAGTAAATTATTATTATTATTATTATTATTATTATTATTATTATTATTATTTAATCAATTGAGTTGGTGTTTACTTGATGAAAATCCATATTTATTAATTAAATAAAAATAAAACGTAGTTTTATTTTATTTTCATATTTATTATATAATGTATATCTACAAAATATAATAATAAAAAACAATAAAACCAAAACAAAAAAAGAAAAATTATCAGGTGTATATAAATTGAAGTGTGTGCACATGTGACAATGTCTATATAGGACAAACTGGTAGACCTTTTATCTCTCGGATAAAGGAACACATGAGAGCATATAACAGAAATTTAGAAAATTCATAATATGCTAACCACCTATTCCAATTTAATCATAGTTTCGATCCAAATTTTGAAATTTTACATATTTGTGATAAGGGTAAGAAGTTAGATCTTTTGGAGGCTGTAGAAATTAATAAATTTAAAAGTAGTAAAAAACTGTTAAATTCTCAACTTGATTTGAATGAATCCCCTTTGTTAAATTAAAAAAATTATATATAAACGAAAATGCGCACAAGTTGTGCATTAGAGTTTTATTAGTTAACTTTGCTTTTGTAATCATTATGAATCTGTGCAGGTCTCAATTAATGATTTGGGTCATTTTTTAAAATTTAAATAAATATTGTTGTATTGTTGCTTAGATCAGTTGGAACACAATTCATAATTTGTTAACATGTCTGAAGAAGGTACAGTATACCGAAACAGCTGTAACTGAATTATATAATAAATATGAAAATCAAATAAAACTGCGTTTTATTTTTATTTAATTAATATTATTATTAGTATTAGTATTATTTCTTTTTTTCTTCGAATCGATGTACTAAAGGCCATGTTATTTCACGTATTTTGCTTTTTATGTTCTCCCATTCATGTCCAAAGTATTTATTCTCTTCCTCCAATCCACATGATGCCTGTTTGATTTCAGGTTTCTCCTGGAAATTCGGAAGTACGTATCCATATTGTTTCTTCTTAAGGAATTTGCGATCTTTGAGTTATTTTTACTTGTTTGTTGTCTCCTTGATTTTTCCTACTATTAGTATTTCTCTCTCTCTCTCTCTCTCTCTCTCTCTCTCTCTCTCTCTCTCTCTCTTTCTCTCTTTTTTCTCTTTTTCTCTCTCTCTCTATCTATCTCTCTTTTTTCTCTTTTTCTCCCTCTCTCTATCTATCTCTCTCTCTCTCTCTCCCCCTCTCTCCCCCCCTCTCTCTCTCTCTCTCTCCATGGCGCAATAGGCCTAGAAGGCTCTAGGCCTACCAGCCGACTGCTGGCCTCACATTCACATCACAGATATGGACGATCATTAAGTATTCCTATAATAAAAAGGAAGGTCTTATTCTTTCAAGTTTTATGATGCTTTAAAATAAATTCATGATCATTTTAAAGGAAATTGTATAAAAATCGTAACGCCTTTAGAGTTCATTGTACAGATAACGCTAATTCTCAATTAATGATTTATGAATGTTGTCTTCTTATGAAGTTAAATTTACACTCTCAAGCTGGCTTTCTAAATCTTGGGGTAGAGGAATAAATAAAACTTTGACCTCTAGAGAGTTCATCCGCCTATAAAAAATGGGTACCGTTGGCTATATATAAAACTGGTCGTATAAGGGACTCCGGAATGCTCTATGTCACGAATGTTAAATGAAGTACACGTTTACCAATTATCTACTTAATAAATTCATTTCAAATTTTCTGGAGAAATTAAAAAAAAAATCTGATACACAATTAAACACAGGGATTTATCCGAGGAGTGATAATTGATTTACAACAAACTCCTGGCGCGACAGGCCTACAAGGCCCTTAGCCTACCAACCGGCTGCTGGCCTCACATCCACATGTGCCAATCACAGAGGTAGATGATCATCCGGCCAGTGTTGGAGTGACATGTGGTCAGCATGTCGAGTCCCCCGGCCGTTATACCTGGTTTTCTCAACCTGGAGCCGCTACTTATTGTAGCTACCCAAATGCATCACGATGCTGGGTGGGCACCGGTCCCATACTAGCCGAAATACCATGAGAAAATGTCTTCCCCCATGGAGACTCGAACCAGCGCAAGTCCCGTAGCTCTGCGCCAAGGATGCCTGCCTTAACCACTCAGCTACGGCGCGGGACCAATTGATTTACACACAACATTATTATGAAAAAATTAAAAATATGTTTTTGCGCGATAGTGCGTTTTGTAATACTTACAGCAATGACCTACATTTCGGGATTGCCAACCTAAATAACTATACTGTAATATTACATATTACAAACCAGGTGTGGGAAGTAAAACCACTGCCCTCTATGTATACTAGGTACAATGTATATAAAAAAAATTACCCAAAATGTAGTGTTAATATACATTATACGAAACAAATCACTGCATTTTAAATGAACTGAACTTTATTTATTATTTTGAAAACACCATCTCGCAAAAAGTTATGTACAACGCATGTTTGAGAAGTGTTTTACAGAATGTCGGAAATTAAAAACTCGCTATCGCTCGGTTTTTTAACATTTCCTCGCTTCTGTAAAAACCACCTCCCAACCTCGCATCATAATGTACTGTTGCTAGAAAATTAAAAAAAAATACGTAATGAATAATGAGATCGTCCCGCATTTTGGCCGAGCGGACTAACTGTGAGCCACCATGCCTTGAAGAGTTATGAGACGCGTCCTGGTTCAAACGAGTAGGCTTAGATAAGTAGCGTATGAGATTCAAATCCCGGCGCCAATAAACCTGAATTGGATCTTTCTGGGTTCCTTTAGTCGTCTGGGCAAATGGTTTAGAATTTCATTACCAGAATCTCATTATATCATAAAATTAAAACAGCGAATTTCTATAGAAAGAAAATAAAAAAAATGAAAACCTAGATACTAAACATAAGAAAATATTGTTGTCGAAATGCGATCATAAAACCGGTTTTACGAATACTCTCTATCTCATAGAGAGGGGGAAAAGTTGCTCTTTTGCGTAAATAAAGATTGTTTCTGAATACCGGCCTAAGTGTTAAAGCGTCTAAATAAATAATCTTTAATCAATTGAGTTCTGCGAAGCGCTCGTAACGCTTCCAGGAGGCATTTATCTTACTGAGAAGCTTCATGGAAATCAGCCGGATTGTCCGGAACGGGCAATTGCCTAATCCCCGGAGTGATGATGATCAATTGAGTTGGTGTTTACTTGATGAAAATCCATATTTATTAATTAAATAAAAATAAAACGTAGAAGAAGGTACAGTGTACCGAAATAGCTGTCACTGAATTATATAATAAATATGAAAATCAAATAAAACTACGTTTTATTTTTATTTAATTAATAAATAATCTTTATATATAAAAATGAGTGTGAGATTGTTTGTCCTTTATGGACTAAAAAAATATTTGACCGATTTAATCAGGGTTTCTTTTCATCATTTAGATAATTATTAACGTACATAACATACCAGTATTACCCCATGTACTGTAGGGCCGGAGCTAAAAAAAAAGCATCGGTGCGCTAAAAAAGCCACTTTTTGTACGCTTAAATGGCTTACGCTGCCTAAACCATGACAAATAGGCCTATAACAAATTAAGGTACACAGAATTGAACATATAAAAAATCTACACAAACGTCCGCGACAACATATGTCTATCGTTAACGGTTAACTCACATTAACCATTTTTGTCTTTCAGCTCACTGATGCGAAGAAGATCGGGATGAGTAGATTTCTGGGCAAGCGTAGTAGCACACGGCGGGCATTCTTTTGCGGATAACTCACAATAATAATTTATGCGAAGAAGATCGGGATAAGTAGATTCCCGGGCAACACCGGGTAATTAGCACGGGGTATCTAAAATAATTACGATATACATTTATAATTATTTTCCTTTTTACTTATTCAACTAAACATAAAAAAAAACATCATTTCATTTATTAAGGCGTAGCCGGATATTAGCTAGTTTATATATAATTAAATACAATTAAATAAAAAGATGCTGACTACCGCCGCTATAATAATTCCGCATATTAGTCATTGTCAAGCATTATCGCGCGGCACCCGCTTTTATATAAACGAACAACCATCATAGTGAGGCGATAATACATAATAAATTGGTTAGTAAAGTAGAATTAAAATGAACCCCCATGTACAGACCTCAGGAGGCCCTTGCGATAAGTGGGTGTTAACTATTCCACCTTTGTAGACAATCGGCACGAGATGTCAGCCGATGTGACGGCAGTTATATCTTCAAAACATATGCTGGCACTCATTTCAGTTAGAGACAGCGTCCAACTCAGGACAGTGGAGTCTCCAGAAGGTTTAAGCCAGTTTAAAAAGCCTACAGTTATATAACTCGAACTCTCGATCTTCCAGTTTGTAACGTATTGTTTTAAGCAACCACATGCCCTAGTAAAATTGTTAATACCGCTGAGAAAATATCCTAGGTTATTAAAACGCCTTATACAGAGAATTATGTAGTGGAAAGGATTAGAAAATTGATAGCCTTTGAGTGTCCAAAAGTAGGTTAAGAGCTTTTGACGGTGGCTGAAGTGATTAATGACGTACAGTGGCATCACACGTTGTCCATTCTTAGCTTTAATAATAATAATAATAATAATAATAATAATAATAATAATAATAATAATACTTTATTTATTCTGGCAGAGTTAAGGCCATAAGGCCCTCTCTTCCACTCAACCAGTACAAATACAAATAAATATTCGACAAATATAGATATACACTATACTAATTATAAACACTTAAAGATACAATAAATGTAACAATGTAAATGTCATGTACAAACAACATTTTATAGGGTAATAACAATAATGATACGATAATAATAATAATAATAATAATAATAATAATAATAATAATATAAATATGATACATTATACGGGAAACACCAATTAATATATATATCTTACACTGGATAATAATGAAGTCGAGTTTAGAGCAAATATAAATTTAGATTTCTTTTAAAAGATGCCAATGTCCGGCAGCCCCTTATTTCTTGTGGTAGGGAATTCCAGTTGCGAGAAGTGGAGATGGTATATGACATGGAGTGATGTGATGTCCTATGTTGCGGTATATTAAGTAAGAGACTATGTTGTGATCTTGTGTTTAAGTTATGGTTTGAGGATAGATACTGGAAACGGGATGATAAATAATTGGGAATCGAGGTATGTAGGATCTTAAATAGGAGAATTAGACAGTGCGATTTTCTTCTCTCTTTTAGATGTAGCCATGACAATTCGTGGAATAATGGAGAAATGTGATCGTATTTTCGAACATTAAATATGAATCTGATACACATATTATGGACACGCTGCAGTTTGTCCGACAATCCGTCACTTATGTCAGTTAGTAGAACGTCACAGTAGTCAAAATGCGGCATCACTAAAGTTTGGATTAAAATTCTTTTAAGAGTTGTAGGAAGAAAATGTTTAAGTCGCTTTAGGGAATGCATTATGGAGAAGATCCTTTTAGATGTTTGTTTTACTTGCTCATGCCATTTTAAATTAGAATCTAAGTAAAATCCCAAGTTTTTAACGACGTCGGTATAAGGAATTTGTTCATTATCTAATATGACAGCCGGCATATTGCCATTGTTTATGAGGTGTAATAGCCTTGGATGTCCGATACCAATGAAAATACATTTTCAAAACTCTCTTTCTTTTCATGAATATGATTTGATAATTAATTTACATTTTTTACTGATTTTTTCTGCTAATGACTTCAGTGTTAGATGCAGCGCATTAGACAACAACCAACCAACTTTTTATTGAAAGACCATTGACACTATGTTCGAGAAATGAACATTGTTTTCTTTTAAAATGTTTAAACATTATCCCCATTTTAATTAAACCTGTGAAAAGCTATATCTTTACATAATTCATTACTATTGGCAATTGAGTAACCTGAATCTTTATATGTAAAAATGAGTGACTGTGAGTCTGTCTGTCCTTTATGGACTCTACAACTACTTGGCCGATTTGAATGGGGTTTTCACCATCATTTAGAGACATTTTCTGTGACTATTTAACTTATGCCCCAAATGGGAGTCAATGGCCCATCACGTTTCAATTATTTCTGTTTTACAACCAATCAGAGTGGTCTTTCACGAAATAGGCCTATTTATCAGTGTTAAATTTACCATATTAAAGAAAGCTCCTCCTTTTTTATATTCTGAACAGGTCTGACCATTATTTTGCAGTGACTGAGCCTGTATAGAAATACGGCTACCAGATTGTATATATAGTGCATAGATGTCAACACATAGCGCTTGCAGGAGTTAATATAAAAACATTTGTAGCAATTTATTATACCATCAAAAAAAAGAAACCACTGTTTGCACTTTCTTAAATGTATTTTTTCCCAGGTAATAATCCAGAAAAAATATAATTGTCATATTTACATCATACGACATCAGAAATGAATTAATATACAGTTTGATGCGTTTCATTTTTTCTCCACTAGAGAGCATTCTTACAATATTGCGTTCCTTTGGCAATAAATAGTATGATCTGGTTGCAGTGATAAACAAAAGAAGCAGATGAAGCGTACCTATCGTTTCTCATTTGTTTTCAAACATCGTCGTTTACATTAAATATATAAATATTTTAAAATAACTATAGTTACATAATGATTTGTGAGTAAACAGCTTAATTTTATTCGTTAAATAGTCCTAACAAATGCCACTCTTGATTTTCCAAATTCTCTAGATAAATTCACTCCTCACTTCGTGAGTCGTGAATTTATCGATAATTTTGAAATCACTCGTGGCATTACTTATGACAATTAATCTATATAACATATTACCGTATGTTCTATAGGGCCGGAACTAAAAAAAGTGCATCTGTGGACTTAAAAAGTAGCTTTTCGGTCGCTTAAATGGCTTATGCTGCCTAAACCATAACAAATACGCTAAATTAATGTACACAGAATTCAATATTTAAAAAAATTCCAAAAAAAAAAGTCCGCGACAGCACATTTATATTTTTACGGATAATTTACAATAACCATTTTTGTCTTTCAGCTCATTGATGCCAAAAATATCGAAATAAGTAAGTTCCCGGGCAACGCCGAATAATCAGTACAGGGTATCTAAAATAATTCCATATAAATGTATAATTATTTTTCTTTTTACATATTCAACCAAACATAAAACACTTTGAATGTATTAGGCGTAGCAGCGCGCGCCGGGTATTAGGAAATATATATTATATTCGTCCACCGCTGTGGTCTCGAGGTAGCGTGCTGCCTTGTCACGCAGCGGGCCCGGGTTCGATCCCCGGTCGGGGCAGTTTTTCTGGGTGAGGTTTTTATCGAGGTTTTTCCTCACCTGTAAGACAAATGTCAGGAAAACTTTAAGGCCCAAACGGTCCCCGAAATCATATGGCCATCATCCTTATCATTATCATCCTTACCATTATCATTATCATCCTTCACCGGTGTGGAAAGCAACGGGAAGCTACCACACCTACACAATTCCCTAGTAAAGCTGCAAGCATAGCATGAAAATGCTATGATTGCAGTGAAGGACCTGCCTTCGGGCAGAATTACTATGGATGGATATTATATTCAATAGCATTCTTACATAAGCCCGGCCATTGCAATGCATTGGTGTCTATCAAACACAAAAGTCATCCGATTCCCCATCTTACCCTATTTCTTTTAAATTAATTTTATTAAACTTATTATTCTCAGTTCTTTAAATAAATTATGGCCACGAGTGAATAAAATTAATCGTTTCCAAGTGGTATCTCGTGGTATATAAATGTGGAAATGTATGTAAAAGTGGAAAACATTAACTGAATCCATTAGTCTTCTCCTCATCCCTTTTCCTATTCTTGCTTGGGTCTACGTCTTTAGTTTAGCTAGCGCCTGTTTGGGAATGATAGCCCACTATTTCTATTGTCTATTTTTACTTTTTTATTTTTCTTTCTTTCTTTCTTTCTTCCATTGAGCATCTGTAAGTGGAAAATCCTTTGCGCAAAACTTCATTTCCAAAAACTTCACTGCAAAACAATTGTCAAGATCAAATCAGTCCCGCCAGATGCCTCAGGGAACAGACGCTGTGTCTGTTTTTCACATAGCTTCCAACATGCACTTTAGTGAATGTCTTTATCATTTATTACAATGCACAGTCTTAACACAACTCCTGTGCGGTTTTTTAGAAAGTATCGTTTTATTTTAATTAAATTAATGATTGTTACTTTTAAAGAACAAATTCCAGATTAAGAAATACATCAATAAATATTATTTAAAACACTCTTAAAATACTATAAACATTATTGTGTATCAGCTAATATCCTATGTGCGCTGCTACGCCTAAATAAATTAAATGCGTTTTATGTTAAGTAAAATAAAAAATAATTATAAATTTATATCGTAATTATTTTTAGATACCCCGTGATGATTAACCGGCGTTTCGCGGGAATCTACTTATTCCTATCTTCTTGGCATCAATGATGCTGAAAGACAAAAAAGATTATTGAGTTTTCCCTAAAAGACAAATTTTGTGGCGGACTTTTTTGTAGATTTTTTTTTTAGATATTCAATTTTTTTTTCAAATGCCCCAGGTTTGTCTTTCGACATTCCTGGATTCTCTCCTGGTATGGCATACTTGTAACCCACTTCTGAGGTTGGGGCGCCTGGAAGGCGGGGTTACGTTGCCCCGATGATATGATGGGTGATGATGATAGTGGTGCGCCAGGAGAGTTTCTAATCCTAAGCTTTACCTAAGATGAATATGAATGATGATTGCGATGGCTGTATGATTTCGGAGACCGTTTGGGCCTTGACTTAAAGTTTTCCTGACATTTGTCTTACAGATGAGGAAAAACCCCGATAAAAACCTCATCCAGAAAAAATGTCCCGACCGGGGATCGAACCCGGGCCCGCTGCGTAACAAGGCAGCACGCTACCCTGAGACCATAGCGGTGGACAGATATTAAATTCTGTGTACATTAATTTGGTGTATTTGTTATGATTTAGCCAGCATGTCATTTAAGCGTCCAAAAAGCTACTTTTAAGTGTATCGATGGACTTTTTTTTAACTCCGGCCCTATAGTACATACGGTAAAATGTTATATACGTTAATTGTACAAGAAAAATGTTCTAAATAATAGTGGAAACCCCATTCAAATCGGTCAGGTAGTTTTTAAGCACATAAAGGACAGGCAGACTCACATACGCTCATTTTTATATTATTGTATATAATTCAAATAAAATTTATCACCAATACTAGCATATATTAAAACAATCACCAACAAGAGAACACGAATAGGTTCTCTAGGTAGGAGGTAAGTAGCATTATATTTAAAGCCGCTTTTACCAACTCAGATCATCAGCGCCTGGATCGCAATTAAAATCTACGCGTGAAAGAGTACCGTATGTACACATTGCACACGGAATTTCACCGGTCATAAAACAATCAAGTAGTTTTTACAAGAGGTATACACAGGCGAACAGATATATAGATTATCGGTTGAATAATGTCTTTGACATCGTCCGATTCCTAATAGCCAATTTTGTCGGTCCATCCAATCTCCTGGTTGTAAATGTTTCTCCTTCATGTATAAATATATTCCCTGACTCCAGGAGGTTTTAGGTCTTCCTCTGCCTCGTCTTCCCTCAGGTTTCCATTCCAAAACAGATTTTGGTAGTCGATCCTCTTCCATTCGCTGGACATGTCCGTACCATCTTAATTGCTGAGTTTTAATATAATCTAAAATAGTGTCTTCAATCTTCATTTTCTCCCTTATAACTGAGTTCATAATTTTATCTCTTCTTGAAATTCTTGCGGCCCTTCGTATAAAATCAATTTCCGTTGCCAAAAGATACTTATTTGTTTTTGTTGTTAATGACCAAAGTTGTGCTCCATAAGTAATGATGCTTTTAACAATTGTATGATATATATTCATTTTATTTTTATTACCTATTTTTTTATCCCACAATATTCCATTGAGGCAAGCAATTGCAAATTTTCCTTTATTATTTCTATTTCTTATTTCCTCTTCATAACTCCCATTTTTATTTATTTTAATTCCTAAATATCTGATCTCACTACAAGATTTTATTGTTTCTCCAGTCTCCAAAATTAAATTTTGTTCTGGTTCACCAATTGATAATTTTTTTTTTCATGTTCAAATTTAATCCCGATTTTTCATATTCTTCTATTAATGTTCTAGTAATATATTCTAAATCTTCATAATCTTGTGCAATTAACAATTGATCATTTACAAAATGTAAATTGTATAAAGTTTTGTTGTTTGAAATAGGAATTCCCGTGCTTGAACATTTTCTCCTCCAATTCTTTAATATTTCATGTACATGTATTTCAAACAGGCGAACATATTTGGTATGTACCTTATATCAATTCATAGCTAACTTCCAGTTGTACTGTAAACAAACTTGCTTAAGGTATTACTTCGCCGGAATACGACTGAATTATGTACAAAACAGTCGACGATAGTAGTTAGTAGGCGACATCGTATTTTACGGAAAAATAATACTATATACACAGTAAGATGGTACCAATAATTAGTAACTTCCTCCATTTGTTATTTATGACAACTAATTATATATGGGGTCAACCTAATCAGACGATGCCCATAGATATCCTTTATTTGCAATTTCATTACGAGCAGAATGTATACTCCATCCATACTGATTCACATGTAAATTCTGCTGTTATTTCAGCGACATCCTCAATAGTTAATGTGCGGTATTTTTCGCTAAACTGTTTGAAAATATTTAACATATTTTTTTTTATCTCCGCTTTTCAAATACTTTCCTTTGCAATGTAATATATAAAAATGAACGTTTGTCTGTTTGTTCGTACTTTATGCGCAGCCATACCGTTGATCAGATTGTTATGGGGCTTTTTGCAAAATGTTCAGGAGATTCCCGGGATGAACATAGGCTATAAGAGAGTTGTGATACTCAACTCCTACACCCTTAAAAATAGCCCGTTGTAGTGGAACACGTGAAAAAAGTAGCTCTTTGGACGCTTATATGGCTTACGTTGCCTAAACCATAACAAATGCACAAAGTTAACGTACACAGAATTGAATATCTCAAAAAAGCTCTACAAAAAAGTCCGCGACAGCATATGTTTATCTCTTACGGATAATTCACAATAACCATTTTTGTCTTTCGGTGATCGAGACAAGTACGTAGATTCCTGTGCAAGCATGGCGGGTATTCTTTTACGGATGAATCACAATAACTGAATTTTATCTTTTAGCTCATTTATGCCAAGAAGATCGAGGTAAGTTGATTCTCGGGCAATACCGGGTAATCAGCACGGGAAATCTTAAAATAATTACGATATACATTTATAATTACTTTTAATTTCACTTATTCAACTAATCATAAGAAGTGCATTCATTTTTGTCTTTTAACTCATTATGCCAAGAAGATAGGGATGAGTAGATTCCCGGACAACGTCGGGTAATCAGAACGGGATATGTAAAAATAATTAGGATATAAATTTTTCCCATTACTTATTTAACCAAACATAAAACACATTAATTATCGTATTTCAAGTCATTTATGACAAGAAGATCGGGATGAATAGATTCCCGGGCAACGTCAGGTAATCAGCACGGGGTATCTTAAAAATATAAATTTATAATTATCTTTCCTCTTATTTATTCAACTAAACATAAAATCACATTAATTTTCATCTATTTAGGCGTAGCAGCACACGCCGGGTATTAGCTTGTGTATTATAATTATATAGAAGCGGGAATTTTAAACAGCTGATATTTCAATCTATTCTACATTAGGCATGCTTAAGAATTTAACAATGCTCATTTACTCTATTAAAGTTATAATTACATATTTTAAAATTCTCCTATATAACTTATATAGACATATGGTAGATAGTACACTTTTGTGTTCTCTCTATTTCGAGTGTTAGAGAGGGAATTACATTTTCTTAACGCTTAAATGTAAAATCATTATTCGACCAATAAAAATAACTCTTACATCTGTTTTTGTTTATATTTCAACTGGAACTTAGCCCGGAAGGGATATTAGTGAATGTTTCCACAGATTTACTTCGGGTTATATCCCCTACGTCGTACTCATATGTAGGGTCTATCACTCGTGTAAAGAATTGAACTTGAAAAAATATACCCTCAATGAGATCGGTCTGATTCCGTGTCTAAAACTGTACAGAAGAGCAAATTGTGGTAGTGATAAAGAACGTGGCCTGACGTGATGAGTTTTATAAGTAGTCACTACGCGATTAGAGCGAATCCTAGAAACGTGAATGTAAACTCAATAGCTTCATGTGGTAGCAATCCATTTTAATATCACGGAAGAGTGAAAAATTGTGTTTTCCTGGTAACCCAGATCAGGAATAGCTCTTTATTGCAAGTCAAGAGACTTCCATATATTTCTTTTTAACCTGAATCAATTCTGTAAGTACTGAAATAATGTAATATCCAAAACAGTCTTTTGATTTTGTATTTCAATACTTCCAATATTTTTGTATATTTTATAGGGCATTTCAAAACTGATGATCCAAAATACGAGGGAGGATCGGAAAATAACGCACAGTATTTTTTTTACAAAAAAGTTTAATAGATAAAAAAAACCAAAAAATATCACAAATGAGCTTACATATTTTACCTACTTTTCTACACAATTACCAACTTTCTCAATACATTTATCCCATCGATGTACCAGTTTCAATGTGCCCTGTTCGTAGAAGTTCGTTTTGTTGGAGTATAGCCATCTGCGGACTGCTGATTTCACTTCCTCATCTGTCGCAAAAGCGTTGGAAGTCCAGAAATTCCATGGGACCAGACAGATGAAAGTCCGACGGTGCAAGGTCCGGACTATATGGTGCATGCTGGAGCACCTCGCATCCAAATTTGGCGATTTTCTCACGAACACGAGCAGCAGCATGGGGACGATCATTGTCATGAAGGAGTTTGACATCGTTAGCATTAATGTTGTGGTGTTTGTCACGAAGGGCATGACACAACTAAACCAAATATAAAGGTCGGATTTCGTTAGTTTTGGAGAATATCTTCCTCGGTTAATTTTAATAGCATAAACTGAGTTTCGTTGTGAAATATAAAAAAAAATTGTGACTGTTAGAGCAATTTTTAAATTTTTGTTTCACATTAACTCCTACATCTAATGGTCCAATTTTGCTGGTTAATGAATTCGGCCTTACTTTTTTTTTAATGAATTGCTGTATGCCAAGTATTATTTCGATGCAACAAAAATTACGGCCATTAAAGTGTTAACGACACAAACACACACACACACACACACACACATATCATCATCATCATGAACAAATTCGTTTTAGGCCATGTGGCCTGTACGGTAAACCTAGCGAAGATGGTCTTGATCTTTCCACCGATGTTTTATATATATATATCCATAGTAATTCTGCCCGAAGGCAGGTCCTTCACTGCAATCATAGCATTTTTATGCTATGCTTGCAGCGTTACTAGGGAATTGTAGGTGTGGTAGCTTCCCGTTGCTTTCCACACCGGTGAAGGATGATGATGGCCATATGATTTCGGGGACCGTTTGGGCCTTAAAGTTTTCCTGACATTTGTCTTACAGGTGAGGAAAAACCACGATAAAAACCTCACCCAGAAAAACTGCCCCGACCGCGGATCGAACCCGGGCCCGCTGCGTGACATGGCAGCACGCTACCTCGAGACCACAGCGGTGGACTATATATATATGAGTGAGGGTGAACTCAAAAACTACTTTATCGATTTGAATGGGTCTTTTACCATCATTTAGAAATTTTTTGGGACAATTAACATATATAACATATTATTGTACCTATTATAGGGTCGGAGCTTAGTCGCTTTTTGGACGCTTAAATGGCTTAGGCTGTGTAAATCATAACAAATACACCAAATTAATGTACACAGAATTGAATATCTAAAAAATTATACAAAAATTCCCAGACAGCATGTGCCTATCTTTTTACGGATAACTCATAATAACCATTTTTGTCTTCCAGCTCATTGATGCCAGAAGATCGGGATAAGTAGATTCCCGGGCAACGCCAGGTGATCAGCACGGGTATGTAAATATAATTATGATATAAATTTATAACTATTTTTCTTTTTACTTATTCAACTATACATAGAAACACAACTACTTAAGCGGAGCAGCGCATGTCATAATATCTAGTGTATTTAGGTCTATATAAATTTTGGTCATGGCCATTTTCAGTGACTATTAGATAGGATCGGCGATTATCTGTAATTTTTTTCAATTTTTCTTTCTTGATTTCTTCGGAATTCACTAATATGTAGAACTATATTGGTTAGTTTGGGCTTATGTTATAGGCCTACTGTATATAAATATTGTAATCATTGTATATTTAAGGCAATTTTATAAACGTTTGGATCCATCAGTTCTAAGTAAGATAAAATGTAACAATTACGAAATTAGTTCTGATCGAGTGTAATAAAAGTCCTAAAAGGGCTTAACTGATCACCCAGATAAATAAGATATTATTTTGATAAAGAACTGGATATCGGAAATATGAACTCTATTGAGTTGGTTGAGGATAAAGGACCATTTGGAAGATCTTAGTGAATGCGGCATTGAACCTGCGGTAAGCCACAGAATGAATTACTCCATGACGCTACAAGCCTAGAAAAACCTGGGCCTACTATCCGACTGCTGGTCTCACTTTCACACGTGTTAATAACCGAGATGGACGATCGTTCAGCCACTATAGAGATGGCATGTGGTCAGCATATTGGATCCCCTAGCCGGTGTAGCTGATTTTCTCAACCTGGAGCCACTACTTACTGTAACTACCCAAATTCCTCAATATGCTGGGTTTGGCACCGGTATCATACTGGTGATAAATTCTATGAGAAAATTTCTTCCACCATGTGTGAAAAGCAGCGGGAAGCTCCCACACCTATAATTCCTTAGTAAAGCTGCAAAGCATAGCATAAAAATGATATGATTGCAGTGAAAGACCTGCCCTCGGACAGAATTACTAGATAGATAGATAGATAGATAGATAGATTTTTTCTCTCTCTTTATTCAGCATGTTCCATAACAAAAAATGTAATACTACATGCTATAAATTACAACATTATTTACATAAAATTATTTACAAAGAAATATTTTTTTTTCCTTTAATTAATTTTCTATGGCCACTTGTATTGTTTTATTATTTGTTCTGCTCGTTGAATTCGCTTTATTTTGTTCTATAGTTCGTCCTAATTTTATGAAATTAATGGCACGCCGTAGCGTATTTGTTAAGGCACTGAGCTACAAGCCCGAGGGCGTGAGGGTTCAAGTCCCGTTTGTGTCAGGATTTTTTATTACCTTACCCAAACCCTCTGGGCGCACTATGGCCCCTGGGGGTCGACTCAGCCTCTAACGGAACTGATAACCAAACTTTTGTTCTGGGGTTAAAGGCTGCCTTCACTCAGGGCTGACAACCCGGCTGACATAAAGTGCCGATTGTATAGAAAAAGTGGGAGCCTTAACCTCCTACTACCCGCAGGGCCTCCGGGCCTGTTGTGGGATCAAAAAAAAATGAATGAGATTAATTGCCGTTGATTCATTAAATTGTTACTGTACATATGGTGCATTATTCGATTTATTAACAGTTTTTCTAGTACTTTTGCTGTTACATTTAGGAGACTGATTGGTCAGTATTTTGATACATCGTCAGTGACTTCTTTTCCTGTCTTTATAATTGGTATAATATTGGCATGTTTCTATTTTTCACCTGGTGCTTTACTGCCGTCCATTCTTTTAATTACCATTCCGATTTCTTCTTTTGTAAATAACCTATCGTCAGATGTATTTAGCATTTTTCTTACTTCGTTTCTGACTTGTATATGGTGATCATTGTCACCGATTTCGTCATCCTTGGGAGCGAAAGATTCCATCATGAATTCCATCGTTTCTTCCAAGTTTCTGGTGTAGGTTCTGTTGGGTTTACGAAGAGTTGTCATTGTTAGATTTGATTTTAATCTGCCAGATGCGATAGATAGATAGATGGGGACTCGAATCAGCGCAAGGCCCGTAGTACTACACCAAGATATCATGCCTTAAATCGCTCGTCTAAGGCGAGGTCCATCGAGTTAATTAAGAGATTTAATACAAAAGTATTTTTATAAATTCTGATATTTTTAAATAATACATTTAATTATCGATTTAAATTTAAACATTTCGCATTATATAAATGAGATTAATATTGATTTTTTAAATCTACCAGTGATTCGAAGTCTATTTTCATTTCTGAAGAGTTTCACATAAAATCTATCTATCTAAAATGGCATAGCCCAATGTTGAGCCATATCCTCTCCTTTGTTAGGAGTTACTAGACAAGTTAATTAAGTTACCTCGTTACCCATAGATGTCAAGCGATCTTCTTCTTCGTCAGGCTCTACGATTTCCAGTGGAATGTCTTGGCCTTCTCAACTAGTTTACGCCATTTCTTCCTATCTTGTGCAGTAGATTTCAAATAAAAAATCCCCATCTCTCTCAAATCTTCAATTACGCCATCTTCCCATCGATCTTTGGGTCTTCCTCTTGGTCTCGTTCCCTGTGGTCTCCAATTTAAAATATTCGGCAATCTTCCTTTTGGCATTCTTAGTGTAAGTCCAAACCATTGTAATCTTTTGGATTTGATGAAACTAACTATATTTTCTTTATTATTCTTGAGGTATAATTCGTTATTCCTTCTTAACCTTCAAATTCCATTTTCCTTTATTGGACCTAGCACTCTTCTAAATATTTTCCTCTCAAACGTTAATAGTCTTAATTTATCTGCTTCTTTTAGTACCCAGGTTTCAGCTCCATAACATATAATTGGTCTTATTATTGCTGCATATAATTTGAATTTAACATTCTTTTATTAATTTGCTTTTGAATATACCGAAATTAGCAAAATATGCTTTATTCCCTTGCGATATTCTTGTTTTGATTTCTTCTTCAACAGTATTATTATCGTTTAGTATTGTGCCTAGGTACATAAAGGAGTTAATGTCAAGCGATCAATATACCGATTAATGTGACATGAAACTTAGCTATTACTAGGACGTTGAGGTCGGTAAATTTTGCTTAGAGACTTTTTTTATTCAGGCTTAAGGATCGTTTACGAGCCTGAAAAATCTTCAGACTCGAGACCCACGGCCTAAAGTTCCTCCCGGAGGACTTGCTCCATAGATTTTTCCATTCTAAAAAATCCATGGACTCCGGCCGGATTTGTACCCGCGACCCTCGGGATCAGAAGCAAGGAACATAACCACCTGAAGACTTTCACATAAAATACGAACAGTAAAATTTAATTTAGATTCTGTATAAACGATTCGAGGACCGCTATTTTGGTAATACAAACTTTATATATATATATATATATATATATATATATATATATATATATATATATATATATTAATTCTGCCCGAGGGCAGGTCTTTCACTGCAATCATAGCATTTCCGTTCTATGCGTTGCAGTTTTACTAGGGAATTATAGGTGTGGTAGCTTCCCGTTGCTTTCCACATTGGTGAAGAATGATTATGATAATGATAAGGATGATGATGATGATGGCCGGATGATTTTCGGGGACCTTTGGGCCCTAAGCTTCCTGGCATTTGTTTTACAGGTGAGGAAAAATCCCGAAAAAATACTCACCCAGGATACTGTCCCGACCGGGAATCGAACTCGGGCCCGCTGCGTGACAAGGCAGCCCGCTACCTCGAGATCACAGCGGTGGACTATATATATATACTTACTTACTCACTGGCACTATCGAACCCGTAGGTTCATGTCCGCACGGACATAAGCTCTCCATATATCCCTATCCTGAGCTAATGCTTTCCAATCATTCCCTGTATAATCTACTTCCCTCAAATCATAGTTAATGTTATTCTCCCACCTCATTCTTGGTCTACCAACTGGGCGTTTTCCCTCTGGCTTTCGTACAAGAAGCTTCCATATATATATATATATATATATATATATATATATATATATATACACACACACAGTAATATAATTATGGTTAAAAACTATAAAATAGTTACCTTGTAGGTCCGTCTCAACTTAAGTTGTTTTAAAACTCTGTAGGCCTTTCGGGACTAGTCTCATCATCAGCAGTATACATTAGGTCCTTACTTGTTGATCTTTGTGAAGCACTGACTTGGTATATATATATATATATATATATATATTCCGTATACACCTTTTTTTTAAATCTCAAAATAGTTGTTTCCATTCATGAGTATTACAGTTGAATTTAAAAGCACTCTGTAGATCTGTAATAAAATTTTAATGCACATTCTATCACATACATATGCTGCAATTTACTTTAATCTTTCAAATAGCATTACATAATGCTTTTTTTTCTTTTTTTTTACATTTCACGTATGACTTCTTGTTCGTGAGTTGTTATATAATGGTATAAATTCACAAAGAAAAATATTTCCCATAGTTTCGAATTCATTTTTCTGGAGCAGTGGATAACGGAAATGTAAGTCCTTTGTGTCTCCCTGTTATTTGATCACTTCATCTCACGTCGTGTCCGGTTTCCATTCAATTCCATTTATCTTCTTATTACGTCGCCCAGTGAACGAAATCAAGCATAATATTTTCCTGTCTCTTTAAACTATTTGTATACAATTCACTGCCTTTATACACAAGTAAAATAACATACAACTTAAAAGTAAATTATGTTGAAATTGAGGAAGTTGATGCCGTCAATATATTTAGGAATTATGGTTACAAAAACAGGAGAGGCAGAAGATACAAAAAGACGGATTCGTCTAGCAAATGGAGCATTTGCGCAGTTATACCCCATATGGAAAACTAAGAACATCTATTTGAAGACAAAACCTCGACTGTTCAACACCAATGTAAAATCAGTCCTCCTCTATGGTTGCGAAACATGGAAAGTTACGGAAGCATCAAATAAAAAAGATGCAGATCTTTGTAAACAGATGTCTGAAGGGTATTTTATTCGACATTCCTGGTTTCTCTCCTGTAATGGCGTACTTGTAACTCACTTCTGAGGTTGGGGCGCCTGGAAGGCGGGGTTACGTTGCCCCGATGATATGATGGGTGATGATGATGACAATGGTGCGCCAGGAAAGTCCCTAATCCTAAGCTTAACCCAAGATGAATATGAATGATGATGATTGCGATGGCCATATGATTTCAGGGACCGTTTGGGCATTGAAGTTTTCCTGACATTTGTCTTACAGGTGAGGAACAACCCCGATAAAAACCTCACCCAGAAAAACTGTCCCGACCGGGGATCGAACGCGGGCCCGTTGCGTGACAAGGCAGCACGTTACCCCGAGACCACAGCGGTGGACATATTTTAAATATAAGATGGACCGAAAATAATATCAAATGAAGAACTGTGGAGAAAAACCAACCAATCTCCAACATGTCATCAAATATAACAAAGAAAGTGGAATTGGATAGGCCACACATTGAGAAAACCAGACGGAGCCATCGAGAACACTACACTAGATTGGAACCCGCAAGGAGTAAGAAAGAGGGGACGCCCTAGGAAAACATGGAAGCGATCAGTAGAGGAGGAAGCAAAGGAAAGAGGGAAAAGCTGGAAGCAAGTTTAATGGCTGGCTGGAAACAGAGTACGCTCGAGGAACTTTCCTGCTGCCCTATGTTCCACTTAGGAACTACAGGAAAGAAGAAGAAAAATAGCATCGAAATCGATATTAATTTTCAGAATAATATGCAGTAAAAATGTTCTTCGTCTTAATCTTTCCTTGTACTCCTTCATTTAGGGCCCTTTTCATCTCGGTCATACTACAATTTCCTTTCCATAATGTCTTCTTAATTTATTCCTCCTTTTTTTTTTTCAACATTGTTCCAAACTTGTTCCTCCCTTCTTTTCTGCTGGCTTCTTGGTTTTTCCCCTCTTATGCAATAGTCAAGTGCCTGTCTTGGTAACCCTCCCAGTGTCCATATTTTTAACATGTCTATACAGTTGTATTCTACTATCTCGATAGGGGTCTATTTCATGTGTTATTGGATAATGTTGTAAGCTTATATGTTCCCTTGTAATATACAGAAATACAGGATGCAGCATACGTCAGTTAACGGAAAATACAAATATATTATTTTCTATAGCTTACAACATCTATACAAAAAACTATCGAAATTGTTCAAAGTGACCTCCATTGTTGTTTAAGCAGTAGTGTTTGTGATTATATTCTGAAGGTCCCGTATTCAAACCTCAGTTTCAAACAATCTGAGTTTTTTTCCTTGCAACCATTTGCAGTGACTTATGCCGTAACCTGGAAATTATCTAACCACTTCCTGAAATAAGTATACTTTTTTTTGTACATTCTTTAAACTCATTCAATTCACTTTTATAAGACTATATAACTCATGCCCCAAATGGGAGTCAATGACCAATCACATTTCAATTATCTTTTTACAACCAATCACAGTCGTTTTTCACCTCGATTTTATCAGTTTAATTTTATCACTGTAAATCAAGCTCCTCCTTTTTAACATTCTGAATAGGTCATAGCATTATTTTGCAGTGACAGCACGTGGCTACCAGATTGTGTGTATATATATATATATATATATATATATATATATATATAATTAGTGACGCGCATGAATGGATTAATGAGATTCCCTCTGTCCCTATCTACAATATATATATATATATATATATATATCCTTTTTAACATTCTGAATAGGTCATAGCATTATTTTGCAGTGACAGCACGTGGCTACCAGATTTTGTGTGTGTATATATATATAGGCCTATATAATTAGTGACGCGCATGAATGGATTAATGAGATTCCCTCTGTCCCTATCTACAATATATATATATATATATATATATATATATATATATATATTCATCGAATGGAAGATCACAGAATACCCAAACAAATGTTAAGATATCAACCTGCAGGAAGAAGAAGACCAGGATGTCCACTCAAAAGACTTCTGGATGGTGTTTCTCTTGAGGCCGAAACAGGTCAACAAATGGCCTAAATTCGTGAATGTACGATGATGATGATATATATCTCCTTTTTAACATTCTGAATAGGTCATATCATTATTTTGCAGTGACAGCACGTGACTACCAGATTGTGTGTGTATATATAGTGCACGAATGTAACCTTATCGTGGTTGCGGGAGATAATATAAAAACACTTGTAGCAATTGATTATACCACAAAAAAACATTGTTTGCATTTTCTTAAACGTATTTTTCCCCAGGTAATAACGTTCCAGAAAAATATAATTGGCATATTTACATCATAGGACGTCAGAAATTAATTAATACACAGTTTGATGTGTTTCGGTTTTTCTCCACTATAGCGCGATCCTTTGGCAATAAATAATATGATCTGGTTGCAGGTGTGAACAAGTTTTTAAATATCGCCGTTTACATTAAATGTATAAGTATTTTAAAATAACTATATTTAAATAATGATTTGTGAGTAAATAGCTTAATTTTATTCGTTAAATAGTCCTAACAAATGCCACTCTTGATTCCCAAATTATCTAGATAAATTGGAAATCACTCGTGGCATTACTTATGATAATTTGCTATATATATACTTTATTACGGTAGTCTTGCATGAAACTAAGAAACAAAGATGAAAGCAGACAAACAACCAATGAAATTACATTTATGACATATACTATACATCAGACTGTACCAAACGGGACCTTATGCGCCAGGAGGATGGAATGAAAGAATTACAGTTATAATCAGAATAATCAACATTCAAAATTATCAGACCAACAAGATGAATTTTATATATATCGCTGTGGTCTCGAGGTAGCGTGCTGCCTTGTCACGCAGCGGGCCCGGGTTCGATCCTCGGTCGGGGCAGTTTTTCTGGGTGAGGTTTTTATCGGGGTTTTTCCTCACCTGTAAGACAAATGTCAGGAAAACTTTAAGGCCCAAACGGTCCCCGAAATCATATGGCCATCATTATCATCCTTCACCGGTGTGGAAACCAATGGGAAGCTACCACACCTACAATTACCTAGTAAAGCTGCAAGCATAGCATGAAAATGCTATGATTGCAGTGAAATACCTGCCTTCGGGCAGAATTACTATGGATGGATGGATATATATATATATTGTTTTTTTTCTAATGCCACCAGGTTGTCTTTTATGACATTTCTGGTTTTCTCCTTAGGTTGGGGCACCTGGAAGGCGGAGTTACGTTACCCCGATGATATCCATCCATAGCAATTCTGCCCGAAGGCAGGTCATTCACTCCAATCATAGCATTTTCATGTTATGCTTGCAGCTTTACTAGGGAATTGTAGATGTGGTAGCTTCCTGTTGCTTTCCACACCGGTGAAGGATGATGATGATGATAAGGATGATGATGATGGCCATATGATTTCGGGGACCGTTTGGGCCTTAACGTTTTCCTGACATTTGTCTTACAGGTGAGGAAAAAACCCGATAAAAACCTCACCCAGAAAAACTACCCCGACCGGGTCGAACCCGGGCCTGCTGCGTGACAAGGCAGCACGCTACCTCGGGACCACAGCGGTGGACAAATAAAGTATATGGTGTTCTAAAAATATGAGAAAAGTAATATTATTATAAGAAAAACTCGTTAATATTCAATTAATTTTTGTATATTATGGATACCAAATATTAAAAATGATACTTGAAAAATTGGGCTCTCCGACTTTTAATCAATCCTCGTGTGTTATGTGTAACATTAAGTAACACAACAAAGTATCAGTACTAAAGGTAATGGAACTTGGACAAGTTGACCATCCATAGGTATCAATTATGCATTGTCTTTGTATTGAGTGTAGTTTCACTATTACATCTGAAGAATTGATTTGATTTCAAATCCTTACAGAAACTCAGAATTTAAATAAATAATAGTTTTAAAAAACTAAAAGAACACGCTTTATTAGAAAACTAAAAAATGAAAAATAATTTTAATTTCCAATACGCTTGGGATAAAATACAGTGGTCAACAAAAAAATCATCTCCAACACATATAGAATAAAACTAGAGTTATCAACAAAAATAAAATAATTTTACCATCAAAAGCGTGGGGTGCTCTATATCAATTAATATATTTGATAATAAACAGATATTGGTAAAAGTAAGCTCTCTAAGAAGAAAATGTAAAAATCAGAAAAAGCACCCCACGCTTTTGATGGTAAAATTATTTTCTTTTTGTTGATAACTCTAGTTTTATTCTATATGTGTTGGAGATGATTTTTTTGTTGACCACTTTAGTTTTATCCCAAGCGTATTGGAAATTAAAATTATTTTTCATTTTTCAGTTTTCTAATAAAGCGTGTTCTTTTAGATTTTTAAAACTATTATTTATTTTTTATTTTTTAGTTTTAATATTTTACAGAATAAGATGAAAATGTAAATATCTTTAAATTCGAAACTATTGTAGTATGAGCTAAAAGTAATACTCTTCTATAAAAAAAACCCTCCCAGCCGGATTTGAACCAGCGACGTATGGATTACTGAAATGATATACCACTAAGAATTCACTGCTGTACCAACTGAGCTCTTACAACGATTGACTAAAAAGTCGACAAGTCCGCAAGCTATTATACCAGTTTTCATTTTTTTGATTTTCGGATGATTCTGGCCAGGATTTTAGAAACAAAATACGAAATTATTGTATTGTCACGGGTCCTCTACACGTATACAAAGTTTCAAATCGATCAAATGTTTCTAAGTGGGTGAAAAGCGCGTTGAAAGATTCCATTACATTGATACAAAAACACTTTTTTTGATTTTCTGATGATTATGGCCAGGATTTTAGAAAATAAATATGAAATTATTGCATTGTCACGGGTCCTCTACAAGTATACAAAGTTTCAAGTCGATCCAATGTTTCTAAGTGGGTGAAAATCACTTTGAAAAATTCCGTTACATTGATACAAAAACACTTTTTTTTTAATTTTCTGATGATTATGGTCAGGATTTTAGAAAATAAATATGAAATTATTGTATTGTCACGGGTCCTCTACAAGTATACAAAGTTTCAAGTCGATCCGATGATTTTAAGTGGGAGAAAATCGCGTTGAAAGAATCCGTTACATAGATAGATAGATAGATAGATAAGGGTCATGCTAATATAAAGCGTGTAAAAAATGTAAACTTTCTAAATTATTATAAGAATAAAACAATTATTTGCCTTAATAATGTTAGTGCATTGCAAAGTTAACAGTAAAGTGCATTGGACAGAGTGCATTTTCATTAAAGAAGTTTTACCATTCCATCTAAAGAAGCGAGGTTGTCTGTAATAGTGTCCGGAGGTTTGAATACAGCAAGTTCCCACCAATCTCCTCCAGAACACTCCATGGCAACACGCATTTCGCCGTCCGCTAGTTACCTAAGCATCGGGCACAATGCGAGAGATTGTTTCCAAATAACAGGGAAGGAAGACGATGCTACCAACCGTTCCAATGCCCGCCTGTTACTGAAGAACAATCGATAGCCGAGATGTTTGTAGGTCGAGTCTTGGAGCATGCAACCCTAAAGCGTGGTGTAGATCCAAAGTTTTCCCGCATTCTCATCATTAATTCATTCCTAAGTTCGTTGAACTATTATTACTCAAGGAAGTTACCAGTGGCGCATTTTAAATGCACAGCAATCGTCCTTATTCGTATAATTATCTCAATACTATTTGTGTCATCTCCATGGGAAAAATATGTTAATGAATAACCAAATACTTTTTATGATGAAAGTTAAAAATTAAAATGTACCTGTTGGTAGGTGCCGTCGTCCTCAACTTTGTTAAAATATTGTAATATAATTAACTGGAGCGCTTTCGGAAGTTATCTTCCATCTTCGGCAGATTGAGCTTCCGCTACTCGTTGTTGTGTACGGTGATGTATACCCCAACTGTTGCAGCTGCTACAAACAGATGGAGTATACATCACCGTACACAACAACAACGAGAAGCGGAAGCCCAACCTGCCGCAGATGGAAGATAACTTCCGAAAGTGCTCCAGTTAATTGTATTACAATATTTTAACAAAGTCGAGGACGACGGCACCTACCAACAGGTACATTTTAATTTTTAACTTTCATAATGACTTCACCTCAACTGAATTTGATATGAATTTTACTAGTATTGACAAATGCTTTTTAACCTAAAATAATACTTTAGAGCGCTATAGCCATAGGAGGACATTGGCTATCAGTCGGTTACCGGTCTCACATCCACATGTATCAGTCACAGGGATAGACGATTACACAACCGGAATAGAGGGGACGCGGTGAGCATGTTAATATGCCGATTCATTTAGGTATTATTATATTACGTTATGATTGCAGTGAAGGACATGCCTTCGGGCAGAATTACTATGGATGGATATTACGCTTAAAAAGTACTAGTTCATTTTGCTATGTCATGAACGAATCGGCGTTGTTGACATGTCGATGTGACTGAATTCAAATATCTAGGAACAATAATTACATATAGGAATGGGGTGCAGAAAGAAATTAAACATAGACTCAATTCTGAAAATACTTTACAGACACTTTTGTCGTCACAACGTCTCAAAAAAAACATTATATATATATATATATATATATATATATATATTAAATCAATTGAGTTGGTGTTTACTTGATGAAAATCCATATATAGTTACATTCATAGACTTTTAAATATCCCTCTTTCACCCTTGGAATATAATAATGAATTGAATATTATTAAACAATTGGCTGTTAATAATGGCTACGACCCTGAAATTATAGAATGTTTAATTAAGAAGGTTCATTACAAAAAAGCAATTAACAAAGTTTTTCCTTTACCCAAAGAAAACATAAAGAAATATGTCGTAATGTCAAACATAGGCCCACTTTCAAATAAAATATCTCCATCCATCCATAGTAATTCTGCCCGAGGGCAGGTCCTTCACTGCAATCACTTTAAAAAGTTGAACATTAATGTGGCATTTAAAACTAATAAAACTCTACAAAATATAATAAAGAACAATAAAACCAAAAAAAAAAAATTATCAGGTGTATATAAATTGAAGTGTGGCACATGTGACAATGTCTATATAGGACAAACTGATAGACCTTTTATCTCTCGGATAAAGGAACACATGAGAGCATATAACAGAAATTTAGGAAATTCAAAATATGCTAACCACCAATTCCAATTTAATCATTGTTTCGATCCAAATTTTGAAATTTTACATATTTGTGATAAGGGTAAGAAGTTAGATCTTTTGGAGGCTGTAGAAATTAATAAATTTAAGAGTAGTAAAAAACTGTTAAATTCTCAACTTGATTTGAATGAATCCCCTTTGTTAAATTTAAAAAAATAAATAAATATTGTTGTATTGTTGCTTAGATCAGTTGGAACACAATTCATAATTTAACATGTCTGAAGAAGGTACAGTGTACCGAAACAGCTGACACTGAATTATATAATAAATATGAAAATCAAATAATATATATTAAATGTTTGACATTGAGCAATTCAAGCTTAATATGACATAAGAAAAATAAATGCCTGAACGGGATATGAACTCGGACCTCTGGGTTGGTACCCCAGCGTGCTATCCATTACATCACTAAGCAAATTCAATTCAAACATTTATCTTTCTTACATATTTTTTTCTTATATATATATATATATATATATCTTTCTTGTATATATATGTATATATATAAGAAAGATAAATGTTTGAATTGGATTTGTCTGGCGGTGTAATGGATAGCACGCTGGGGTACCAACCCAGAGGTCCGGGTTCAAATCCCGTTCAGGCATTTATTTTTATCATGTTATATATATATATATATATATATATATATATATGTGTGTGTGTGTGTGTGTATGTAGACCTATATAACTGTTATTCTTCCATATATATTATATAGATGCGAAGCATGGTCTTTTACTTTAAGAAAGGAGACAATATTACCAGTATTTGAGAATAAAATTCTAAGTACAATTTTTGTACACAAGAGAGATGAACAGATAGATAATGGGAAAACTATATAACGGTAAGCAAATTATCTTTATAAGAAACCAGTTATAATAACAGTGAAGTCTCGTAAACTGAGGTGGGCAGGACATATAGCATGAATGGGGAATGGAAAAATAGCATTGAACCTCCTTTTAGGAAAATCAAAGTGAAAGCGCCAAGTTAGTAGGCCAAAAATAAGGTGCGAATGTATATTTTTTTATTATTTGAGATAGTAGGTTATACACGGGTGCTGCGCCGTAGCCGAGTGGTTAAGACCAGATGCCTTGGCGCAAAGCTACGGGACTTACGCTGATTCGAGTCCCTATGGGGGCAGAAATTTTCTCACGGAATTTCTGCCAGAGCACACCCAGCATCGTGAGACAATTCGGTAGCTACAACAAGTAGCGACTCCAGATTGAGAATACCAGCTATAACATGCTAACCACATGTCACCCCGAAACTGGCTTATGATCGTCTACCTCTGCGATTAACATATGTGGACATGAGGCCAGCAGCCGGCTGGTAGGCCAGGGCCTTCTAGGCCTGGTCGCGCTTGGAGTTTAAGTTTAAGATTATACAGAGTATGATTAGAAAGTATTAGTTCACGATAGGGATGTTTGGAGAGCTTATGTCCATGAACCTACGGGTTCGGTAGTTCCAGTGAGTTAGTTACTAATGACACACAGTACCGTAATTAAATGTATTTTTAAATGTGTGCAGAGTGTTAAACATAGGAGTACATCAACAATACTGCGAATATCTGACGGCTCCGTGACTCAAGCAGTGACCCCTCTCATCGCTGGGGTCTTGAGATCGAGTATCAGTCACTCCATGTGAGTTTCGTGACGGACGAAACGGAGCTTGGGCAGGTTTTTCTCGGGATTTCCTTCGTTTTCACCAGCCACAAATTTCATTCCATCATTTCTCCATACTCACCTCATCCATTTTATTTCATTTGATTCATCTGCCCCTTCACGGTACGTCAGGCACCCTTGTCGATCACAAAACCTCTATAAATAAAATTATTCATCCCTACCCTACAGTGAGTTGGTCACAAGCTGAGGATCTTACTTATTTATTGCAAATATTTATTTCCTAAAACTGTCATACCATGGAATTGCCATCTTACTAAAAAGCACATTTTCTTATCATTAGAGCCGGGATATGCATGCAAAATAAAGTACTAAAAATGCATGCTAATATGCATGAAAAATGTAGAATATATGCACAGTAAATATGCCAAGTCCACCGCTGTGGTCTCGAGGTAGCGTGCTGCCTTGTCACGCAGCGGGCCCGGGTTCGATCCCCGGTCGGGGCAGTTTTTCTGGGTGAGGTTTTTATCGGGGTTTTTCCTCACCTGTAAGACAAATGTCAGGAAAACTTTAAGGTCCAAACGGTCCCCGAAATCATATGGCCATCATCCTTATCATTATCATCCTTACCATTATCATTATTATCATCATCCTTCACCGGTGTGGAAAGCAACGGGAAGCTACCACACCTACACAATTCCCTAGTAAAGCTGCAAGCATAGCATGAAAAATGCTATGATTGCAGTGAAGGACCTGCCTTCGGGCAGAATTACTATGGATGGATATGCAAAAACAGATTGTAATAAAATGAAATAAATCATTTGCTTTGTGGATAATCTTAGCTTATTCCTTGCTGTTACAGTAGATAAGGAAGGTTTCCTTGAGTGAAGCTCTTTTGTCTGTCAGTGAAGAAGGATTTACAATGAAAATGCCCTTTTTACATCGCTTGATGTCACAGGTGCATGTGAAAAACATCACAGTTCTTCTTCAGTGAATTCCTCTTCGGTTACAGTCTTTTCGCTATCATCAGAGAGCATTTTGCCGATTTGACAAATACTATTTTAGTCAGGATCTTTATTTAATACTTCACTAAGCTAATCAAATGCGATTTTAGTAATACCTTAATATTATTACTCAAGGCTCACGGGTATTCCCCTCTTACACAGATGTAAATATACACGTTACGCTTATATCCAATGGATTGCAGAGACTTTAATCATTTAAAGAAATATTAATTAATAATTAATTAATTACTAGTAATTAGCTGAAAGGAAAATTATAATTTAATACCACGTTTATGGGTAAAACATGCATTTAACTAACTAACTCGCACTATCGAACCCGTATGTTCATGGCCGCGCGGATATAAGCTCTCCATACATCCCTATCCTGAGTCAATGTTTTCCAATCATCCCCTGTATAATTACTTCCCTCAAATCATAGTTAATGTTATTCTCCAAACTCATTCTTGGTCTACCAACCGGGCGTTTTCCCTCTGGTTTTCCTACAAGAAGCTTCCATGCACGTCTTTCATTCCTCATTCGTGCCACATGCCCTGCCCATCGCAGTCTACGAAACTTAACTGTTCACATTATATCTGGTTTCCTATAAAGACTATGTAATTAATTGTTAAGCCGTCTTCTCCATTCACCTGTCTGTTCATCTCTCTTTGCTCCAACATTTTTCCTACGAACTTTATTCTCAAATACTCGTAATCTCCTTTCCTCCCTTAAAGTAAGAGTCCATGTTTCGCATCCATATAACTGGTAGAAAAAGGCTCAAAATATTCATTTATGCATTAAAAATCTAAAATAAGCATTTTCCCCCGGAATATGCATTTCTATGTATTATCAAGTACCGCTTAAATTGTCTGTGATGGAACCACTTAACAAGTAAATCATTTCTGCATACTTTTTAATGCGTAAAATAAAACATGCATTTCGCATACAAATCGGGCTCTACTTATGAGATATATGTTTTGGAAACGTCTTATACTCTCTTCTGTTCCCTATACCGTAATCTGGCGCATAACACGTTTTGTACAGAGGAATGCGAGGAGAAAGGGGAGAAGTTGTGTCGGATGATTTGAAGGGGTGTAGGGAGGGGTTAGGTAGAAAAACTGACTTTCACCCTCTTTCGTTTACAGGTTACAAAAATTACTGAAATTACGAGCTATAACAAGGCTTACGGCTCCAAATTCTAAACTTAATGTTTGTTTATCAGCTCACTTTACAGTCTATTATTATAGGTTTGAGATTCTTTGTATTCAGAGGGTCTCAAATGACTGTTTAATCGACTCTATCATTGTAATTAAATATCAAATTGATGAAACACTAATTTCTCGTGCCAGTTATTTAAATTTGTCGGACCGCACTGAAAATAAATTCATGTATACTTGCAACATTGTTTTTAAAATACATTACGAAACACCGTTGAGGTTACTGTGTTAAAGTTCTAATAATTGTAAAACAGTACCTGATATCTCAGTCGTCCTCAATAATTTGCAGTGTTGTTTTGTAGGAGGCCTTTCGATAACTTATGTATCATCTTCTGCTTTCATTTTGGTACTGACTGTTGTTGGTAATTATTTTGTACAGAGGGTTTATATTGCTGGGTATGTTCTCGTTCAGCAGGTGTTTATTTGTGGTTTCCTTGATGATTACTCGAAGAGTTAGAAATCATCAAGGAAACCACAAATAAACACCTTCTGAGCTCGAAGAGTTAGAAATCATCAAGGAAACCACAAATAAACACTTGCTGAACTCAAAGAGTTAGAAATCATCAAGGAAATCACAAATAAACACCTGCTGAACTCGAAGAGTTAGAAATCATCAAGGAAACCACAAATAAACACCTGCTGAACTCGAAAGCGTTAGAAATCCTCAAGGAAACCACAAATAAACACTTTCTGAACTCGAAAGCGTTAGAAATCCTCAAGGAAACCACAAATAAACACCTGCTGAACTCGAAAGCGTTAGAAATCATCAAGGAAACCACAAATAAACATCTGCTCACTCGAAGAGTTAGAAATCATCAAGGAAGCCACAAATAAACACCTGCTAAATTCGAAAGAGTTAGAAATCATCAAGGAAACCACAAATAAACACCTGCTGAACTCGAAAGAGTTAGAAATCATCAAGGAAACCACAAATAAGCACCTGCTTAACTCGAAAAGTTAGAAATCGTCAAGGAAACCACAAATAAAAACACCTGCTGAACTCGAAGAGTTAGAAATCATCAAGAAAACCACAAATAAAAACACCTGCTGAACTCGAAGAGTTAGAAATCACCAAGGAAACCACAAATAAACACCTGCTGAACG
>JASPKZ010004915.1:580000-792500 GCA_030220185.1 Diploptera punctata | reverse complement strand
TATACAACCCGATATGCTGACCCCATGCCACCCCTATAATGGCTGAATGATCATTCACCTCTGTGATTGACATATGGATGTGAAACTACCAACCGATTGTAGACTAAGGTATTTCTAGACTTATAGTTCCATAGAAATTACGAGTTCGGTTCAAAGAAAAAATTATTAATGAAATTAAAAAAAAAAAGTCCTTAATTCAGGAAATGCGTAAATCAAGCGAATGAATATTTGTAAAAGTAGAAATATTTTCCTCATAGTAGCTAAAACTGGAGAATAAAGACAGTACATTAATAATTAGAGTAGATTTAACACCTCACCTCATATGCTAATTGTAGCTTTCTTGAAGACTCGTTTCGGTACATCTTCGTATCATTTTCAATTCTATCTAATTTGATTGAAATAATTCCATTTAATATTCAAAACGATACATAGATGTATCGAAACTAGTCTTCAAGAAAGCTTTGTGTATACATTCTTTCATTAGTTTAATTCTATTTGTACTTAATTGTATTGTATTTATTAGACATTATTTGCATTATTGTTCAGTTTGACTAGATCATTAATTGTTTAGTATGTACTATTATTGTATTTTTTTTGTATTTAAATGTTTAATATGTTTGACCTGCTGTGTGGAAGAGATGGCCACATGGCCTTAACTCCACCAGGTTAAATAAATCTTCACTAGAATCTCTGATACACATAAATTAGATCCCCGATCCCTTGAGCGTAGTGTCCTTTATATCCACTCCCTCCTCATCATACTACCTATTATTCAAAATCTTTTACAATTCTCTTGCTAGAACATGGAATTCCCTTCCACCCTATGCCAGAGACTGCCAAACTTCACCATCTTTCAGAAACAAATTAAAAATAAAATTACCAACAGAAACAACTCATGAATATGACTTTTAAAAAATTAATAATGTGTTCTTTTTTTTCATTATTTAATAAAAATATATTTAAGATTCGTTAATATATTTATCTAATGCCTTGTAGAAAAAGCATAGATTAATTCATTGTAGTTTATTACTTTCTTTGTGTTTTTTTATGTATAGTAGATTCGAGCTGTTATTCCTTTCTGTATTTATTATATCATTAATTTAATTTTAATTGTATTTAATTTCATTGTATTATTAGACATTATTTTCAGTATTATTCAATTTGACAGATAATTAATTGTTTAGTATGCCTATTATTGTAATTTTTTGTATTTATATGTAACATATGTTTGTCCTGGTAAGTGGAACAGAAGGCCACATGGCCTTAACTCCACCAGGCTAAATAAATCTATTCTAAATAAATCTATTCTATTCTATTCTAAATCTATTCTCTTCGATTCTAATTCTGAGGCGAGGTGTTAAATTTAACTCCATTTATTAATTAAAATAAACCTCATAGTGTCACTTCCTTTAAATATATTATTATTGAAGGACTGGAAAATAGAGGAAGAACTGTGTTATAATAGAGATGAATGGAGGAATATTATAAAACGAAATTGAAGACAATCATTGATGCCGGAAAAATGTGTCAACATTGTAAAAATCGGATATATTATTATTATTATTATTATTATTATTATTATTATTATTATTATTATTATTATTATTATTATAAGGAGATGCACTATCTCCTCTACTATTTAATTTTGTACTAGAGCATGCCATTAAATCTTTAGAGAATGAGGAAGGCTTACAACTGAATGGTATTAATAAGCTGTTAGTTTATGCTGATGATGTAGTACTACTGGTCGATAGCGAGGAGATACTAAAGGCCAACACACACACACTATTGAGTAACACTAAGAAATTAGGACTGGAAGTAAATATCAGTAAAACTAAATATATGGTCACACGTAGAAATTCAGTATATAATGGAAATGGACAGCTAATGACAAATGAGGGAAATTTTGAGGAAGTGGCTGAATTCAAATACCTAGGAACAATAATCACAAATAGGAATGAGATGCACAAAGAAATTAAACATAGGCTCAATTCTGGAAATGCGTGCTATTATGCATTGCAGAGACTTTTGATGTCCCAACTCCTTTCAAAAAACGTTAAGCTGAAAATATATAAAACTATTATTCTACCAGTTATATTATATGGGTGCGAAACATGGACTCTTACTTTAAGGGAGGAAAGGAGATTACGAGTATTTGAGAATAAAGTTCTTAGGAAAATTTTTGGACCAAAGAGAGATGAACAGACAGGTGAATGGAGAAGACTACATAACAATGAACTACATGGTCTTTATAGGAAGCCAGATATAATAAGTACAGTTAAGTCTCGTAGACTACGATGGGCAGGGCATGTTGCGCGTATGGGGAATGAAAGACGTGCATGGAAGCTTCTTGTAGGAAAGCCAGAGGGAAAACGCCCAGTTGGTAGACCAAGAATGAGGTGGGAGAACAACATTAACTATGATTTGAGGGAAGTAGATTATACAGGGAATGATTGGAAAGCATTAGCTCTAGATAGGGATGTATGGAGAGCTTATGTCCGCGCGGCCATGAACCTACGGGTTCGATAGTGCCAGTGAGTAAGTAAGTATTATTATTATTATTATTATTATTATTATTATTATTATTATTATTATTATTATTATTATTATTATTGAATCTCCAAAATAATGCGAACCCTATTTCATCTTCCAGTTTTAGTTCTAGTATAATTGTATATCGGTACTTCATTCACATTATGCTTAATTTCTGGAGTGACATATCAATACTTTTTAATGTAGTATAATTTAATTAATTAATAATTTAAAAAAACTAACTTAAAGTCTCTTAAAAATAAAATAGATAAAGTCACATAGCTTCTTATAGCAGCATTTCTTATACAAAGTATTTCTCAAAGGCAGCTGAAATATATTTTGGCAAATAATCTAATTTAGTAAAAAAATGCATGTCTTTGGGAATCAAATGCGGAACATTCAAATAACAGCTGTGATACGGTCTAGCTGGAGTTCTTGCAAATACAGGTATATATACCTGTTTCCAAAATTTGAAAATAATTTTCAAATTTACTGTGATCAGTCATAAATTGTGTTAATTCAAAATTTGGTTCTATATACTTGCACTTTAACCGATCAAACACTGTTAGAAAAAAATAATGTTCTTGTGGAAGCACGATTACTATTGTTTAACCACTCGGTATTCCAATTTTGTATATACTTTCTTAACACTTCTTTAATATGCATATATACTCGTATATATTTGCGTTCATTGCCTTTTCATGCTATGCTTGCAGCTAGCTTTACTAGGGAATTGTGTAGGTGTGGTAGCTTCCCGTTGCTTTCCACACCGGTGAAGGATGGTGATAATGATAATGGTAAGGATGTTAATGATAAGGATGACGGCCATATGATTTCGGGGACCGTTTGGGCCTTAAAGTTTTCCTGACATTTGTCTTACAGATGAGGAAAAACCCCGATAAAAACCTCACCCAGAAAAACTGCCCCGATCGGGAATCGAACCCGGGCCCGCTGCGTGACAAGGCATCACGCTACCTCGAGACCACAGCGGTGGACATATATATATGATATGAAATTAAAAATGAATGCTTGAGTCGGGATTTGAACCCGAGTCTCTAACCTCTGTACATTTAGTGCTCGAACGACCTGACCTACCCAAGTATTCCAACACAAACATACATTTTTCTTATATGTGTAGTGTTCTCAATTCACACAAGAAGTAGCGGAAATTCGTTCTGACTGACATCTAGTGGCTAACATAACAGTTAAGCAAATTATATATATATATATATATATATATATATATATATATATAAAGACAATAGATCATGGCTCGACCGGTGTATGGGACATCAAATGCCATGACCTCTATAAGTGAATTAATCATAATTTCTTCAGTCATCTGTTTTTAAAGATTTAACTATAAGATCGATAGATTCACTTGTATTAACATGCATGAGTTCAAGGTCACATTATATCAAAGAATACACAAACATACATTTTTCTTATATGTGTAGTGTTCTCAATTCACACAAGAAGTAGCGGAAATTCGTTCTGACTGACATCTAGTGGCTAACATAACAGTTAAGCAAATTATATATTATATATATATATATATAATATATATATATAAAGACAATAGATCATGGCTCGACCGGTGTATGGGACATCAAATGCCATGACCTCTATAAGTGAATTAATCATAATTTCTTCAGTCATCTGTTTTTAAAGATTTAACTATAAGATCGATAGATTAACATGCATGAGTTCAAGGTCACATTATATCAAAGAATACGAACGTAAGCACTGATAAGTCGACCTTTTTTTCAGCATTGTGAACTACATCTTATGATGTTACATAATGACGAGATCATTTCCTACATCGCAGCTCGGGTAGTTTCCAACCACGTGATAATTATACCAGAACAAGGTAACCTTCATTTTTTCTTGCTATAAATTATGCTTATTTTGTTATACAACTCCATCCGAGTTGAGTTCCAGTTTTACTGTAAACAAAATTTGCATAAGCTATATTAGTCCTTAAGTACTTAGGAAAATTTTTGGACCAAGGAGAGATGAACAGACAGGTGAATGGAGAAGACTACATAACGATGAACTACATGGTCTTTATAGGAAGCCAGGTATATTAAGAACAGTTAAGTATCAATAAAACAAAATATATGGTCACACGTAGAAATAAATTATATAATGGAAATGGACAGCTAATGACAAATGAGGGAAATTTTGAGGAAGTGGCTGAATTCAAATACCTAGGAATAATAATCACAAATAGGAATGAGATGCACAAAGAAATTAAACATAGGCTCAATTCTGGAAATGTGTGCTATTGTGCATTGCAGAGACTCTTGATGTCCCAACCCCTTACAAAAAACGTTAAACTGAAAACATGAAACTATTGTTCTACCAGTTATATTATATAGGTGCGAAACATGGACTCTTACTTTACGGGAGGAAAGGAATTACAAGTATTTGAGAATAAAGCACTTAGGAAATTTTTGGACCAAAGAGAGATGAACAGACAGGTGAATGGAGAAGACTACATAACAATAAACTACGTGGTCTTTATAGGAAGCCAGATATAATACGAACAGTTAAGTCTCGTAGACTGCGATGGGCAGGACATTTGGCACATATGGGGAATAAAAGAAGTGCATGGAAGCTTCTTGTAGGAAAACCAGAGGGAAAACGCCCAGTTGGTAGACCAAGAATGATTTGGGAAAATAACATGTACTATGATTGGAAGGAAGTAGATTATACAGAGAATGATTGGAAAAAATTAGTTCAGGATAGGGATGCATGGAGAGCTTATGTCCGCGCGGCCATGAACCTACGGGTTCGATAATGCCAGTGAGTAAGTAAGTATATTAGTCCGCCGACTCCATGTATTGGGGGAACCGTGGTGCTACTTTTACCCTCCATAGGCCTATGGGTAAATTGTCTATAGAAGTGTCAATGATAGGAACATTTTTATTAGGTTATGTCTTATTTTACCGGAAATAAGACTGAATACAAGATAGATGTTACCAATAATTAGTAACTTCCATTTCTTATTTATTTATGACTATTTAATTCATGCCCCAAATGGCAGTCAATGACCAATCACATTTCAATGAATTTTGATTTGCAACCAGTCACAGTAGTTTTTCACCTCGATTTTATCACTTTCATTTTATCAAGTGGCTTCCAGATTGTATATATAGTGCACGAATGTAACCAGATTCTGCTTACGGGATATAATAGAAAAAACATTCGTAGCAATTGATTATACAAAAAAAAAAAAAAAAAAGAAAGAAAAAAGAAAAGAAACCACTGTTTACATTTTCTTAAACGTATTATTTCCCAGGAATTAACCTTGCAGAAAAATATAATTGACATATTTACATCATAGGTCATTAGAAATTAATTAATAACCTGGAATGAAGTTTCATTTTTACTCCACTAGGGTGCATTCTTACAATATTGCGATTATATTTGGCAATAAATGTGATCTGGTTGCAGTGATGAACAAACGAAACATAACGTTTTTCATTTGTTTTCAAACATAGCTGTTTACATTAAATATATAAATATTTTAAAATAACTATATTTAAATAATGATTTGTGAGTAAACAGCTTAATTTTATTCGTTAAATAGTCCTAACAAATGCCACTCTTGATTTTCAAATTCTCTAGATAAATTCATTACGACAAAAGATTATATATGGCCTGTCTAATCAGACGTTAGCGTTTTTTTTTTCATGATGTTGATAGATATCCTTTATCTCAATATCATTAGGTCTACTAGCAGAATATATGCTCAATGCTGACTCACCTGTAAATTCTGCTGTTATTTTCACCACTTCCTCAATGGCTAATGTAGGATATTTTTTCACTGAATTGTTTAAAAACATTCAAACTAATTAGTTTCTCTTCGCTTTTCAAAGGTTTTCCTTTTTGATGCTTCAAAAATAGTATAGGTTAAACAGTAATTTGAAACAATAGAAATTCTACAGTATTCTGCATTGCGCATGCGAAAGAATTAAACAATAAAATGTTTATATAATATATTGTCCACTGCTGTGGTCTCGAGGTAGCGTGCTGCCTTGTCACGCAGCGGACCCGGGTTCGATCCCCGGTCGGGGCAGTTTTTCTGGGTGAGGTTTTTATCGGGGTTTTTCCTCACCTGTAAGACAAATGCCAGAAAAACTTTAAGGCCCAAACGGTCCCCGAAATCATATGGTAATCATCATCATCATCATCATCATCATAATCATTATCATCATACTTCATCGGTGTGGAAAGCAACGGGAAGCTACCACACCTACAATTCGCTAGTAAAGCTGCAAGCATAGCATGAAAATTCTATGATTGGAGTGAAGGCCTGAAGGACCTGCCTTCGGGCAGAATTACTATGGATGGATCTAATATATTAAAATGATAATTATATATTTTAAAATTGTCCCATATAACTTATATAGACATAAATGCTAGATAATAAATATTTTTATTTTATTTTATTTATTTCGAGTGTTAGAGAGCGATGAAATGCAGTCCATACACCTGGTTGTTTATATTACATCTGGAACATAGCTTGGAAGGGGTATAAGTTCCGAATTCTTAAGTTCGAATCCATTCTATCCCTTTCCAAAATATAAATTTTGACAAACATAAATTCTGTAATTCCTAAAAGTGGCCTAATTTGAATGTTACAATTAAAAACTAAACTCCAAGACGCGACAGTCCTAGAAGGCTCTTGGCCTAACAGCCGGGTGCTGGTCTTACATCTGCATGTGCAATTTACAGAAATGGACGGTCATCCAGCCAGTAGAAGGGTTGACATGTGGTCAGCATGTCGAGTCCCTAAGTCATTATAGTTGATTATTTTTTCTCAGATTAGAGCCGCTACTTAATATAACTCCCCACATTCCACTCAATGATATGTGGTCACCGATTCCATACTGGCCGGAATTGCATGAGGAAATTTATGCAATTCTTGAGTTAAGACCTAATTTTATTTTTAGAGTCCAAAACGTTCCACTAATATTGTCTATGAACAAACACGTTGCTTCGAACTCCACTAATCCGGGTTCAATCCCCAGTCGGGGATGCGTAAGAGGCAATCAAATTTCAAAATTGGTTTAAATCCGGCATTTTCAGTTCAGAAGATGATCTACAAAGAGCTATTTTTAATTTGGAAAAAATAAGTTTCAATTACAATTTAAAATTTTCAAAGACTACAACTAAAATGTTAGCATTTAAAGGACATGATACCTTAAGAGCAAAAATAATACTTGATAATAAAATTTTAGAGCAGGTGAACAGTTTTAAATATCTAGGTTTCACTTTATCATATGTTAAAATCGAAGATATTAATGACAAAATAAGTAAATTTAATCTAATGTGTGGCACTATTAAAAGAACCCTTAAAAACAGAAGAAAAGAAACAAAAACTAAATTTTATAAAGTAATGGCTGTTCCTGTATTGATGTATGGATCAGAATGTTGGACGATCACTAAAAGACAAGAACAAAGATTGGAAGCGGCTGAGATGCGATTTTTAATAAATATAGCAGGATATACTTTGCTGGATAAGAAAAGAAATGAAGATATAAGAAAGGAACTAAATATTTTCAAACTTACAGGCCGAATAATTAAATATAGGAGCGACTGGAAAGAGCATATTGATAGAATGCCAGAAGGAAGATTTCCAAAATTATTTCTAAATTATAAACCGCGCGGAAGGAGAAATGTTGGTCGCCCACACAGAAGATGGTCTGAACTTACTTACTTACTTACTCACTGGCACTATCGAACCCGTAGGTTCATGGCCGCAATTTTAACAATTCTAGCTTTCATGAAACCGGAACGAGCCAACAGGCTTAATCCCTGGAAGAAGATGATGATCCGGCATATATAAAATGTATGAGATGGGGATGAGCAAAGGAGAAAATAAAATATGACCCATATCAACATGAGCCAAAAAACATATTGTTTCTTTACTAGTAGGGCTCACAAGTACATTTCATGTAAAACTATATGTAAGGCCATAGGCTAGACCTTAAAAAAAAAAGAAGACTCTTGAAACGAGATTCTGTTAAGTACAATAAAATATTTCTTCACGCGTATATTATGCATGTCATTAGTGCATACATTCCACAGATATCAACCGGATGTATAAAACGGTTTCTATGTGTTATTTGTGCATGGCATCCTCTAAACGTATCAAGTGTGAAGCATAGTGACGTCCGTCGCCGTGGCGTAGTCGGTAGAGCCCCTAGCTTCCACTCCGGCGACCCGGGTTCGATTCCTGGCGGGGTAGGGGATTTTAAAATCTCCACCCTGGGTCTGGGTGTGTGTGTCTTGTCCTTGTGTATATGTGAGGACAAAAGGAAGTTAACAAAAACAGGTAAAACAAAATGGAAAAACAGTATACACAAAAAAAAAGTGTGTAATCAGCTGTATGCGAGCGCCTCCCGAAGTCACTGCTACTTTTGTCTTAGCCCATTTACTTCAGGTTTAAATGCTCAGTGCATTTCCCCAGAAACCGGATTTAAGTTACTGTAAATTATATTATCTATTTTCAGACATTCAAAACGAACAAAAGATAACGGTACTTGAGATCTCAATAAGGGTGAAAGCCAAAATACATTCCTCTATTATTCATAAATGTTAACAAAATATTACCCTGCCAAGGGATGTACAAAATTGCAAAATATATAACAGGCAGAGTTAAGCGAGTCTACCTCGTCTTCTGAAGCGAATGGGTTAAGGTGTACAGTGGGTATAAAGCGGTTTTCCTCCATCGTCTTCAATTTTAGTAGTGAGTTTTGTAAAAATAAAATCATGACTTCTGCAAAACTAAAGCAAATGCAACATTTTTTTATCTATTTGAAAACAGGAAGTAATGTATGTTCGAGTTAAGAAAATTATGCATTACGCCATTAGTAGCATTTAAATGTGTCCTCGAGATTGTAAAGGAGGCCGACTATTCCGTGTGGTCAAGTCCGCATGCAACATAATATGCGACAACATAGAAGTCGCATATAATAATACATTAGTTCCCAGTTATCATTTACGTATTCCTATAATTATAGATTTACTGTTCCTATCTATCTACAATGACCTAGCACAATGTTGAACCATAGCCTCTCCTTTCTTAAAAGTTACTAGACAAAGTTAATTTAGTTATCTATTGTTATTAATAGCGCAATTAATGATTTTTCATCTTTTTCTTATGAAGGTTAAAACATTGCTTGCATATATGAAAATGTACGGCATTAAAAAAACGGATAAAATAAAAGCAATTCGTTAGGGCATTTTTTTGCATTTTCTTAACTTTTTTAGGGATAGGTCATTTTTTGGCAATTTTTAGGTCATTTTGAGCATTTTTTACACTTTTCCGAAAGGCTGTGACATTATTTGTATTTGATTTAAGATTTGTATTATAATTCAGTATATTTCCTTGTCAATACAATTTCTTGGAATTAAGTAGTTGCTTTTCTAATTACTACCTCTATTTTTCAAGGTATGTGCATAATGAACTTGCCCACTTCTAGGAATTTTATTCAATTGCTTAGAGCTTATGCTAGCATCTACCCTTATTCTGTATGTTAACTGCAATTCAAAATAGTTGTAAAAGTGCACTGTGTAATTGAAATTGATTTTCGTCAATAAAAGGTACTGTAATATGTATTTTTAATACTTTTTTTATTAATATTTTGATGTTATGTTAAATTTTATGTAATTCAGTAATCAAGAGAGTACTTAATCTAATAAATAGTATTTTTATATCGGTAACTCTTAACTTTTTATTCGTCATTTTTTTTATTTTATTCGTCATTTTTTGCATTTTTTTAAGTCATTTTTTACTTTGCATTTTTTACCAATTTATAGGTCATTAAATGCCTTGCCCTAGTTATTAATAATAAAATATTAGAACGAACCAACACATTTAACTATCTCGGATACCAAATTACATATGAAGTAGAAAAAGATTTTAGTCAAAAAATTATAAAATTTAACAGAGTAAGAGGAATTATAAATAATATTTTCAAGACAAACACAGTACAGCAACACACACGAACTACAATTTATAAAACACTGGCCAGACCCATATTATGTTACGGCAGTGAGCCTGGTCAATTCGCAGTGTAGATGAACAAAGAGTAACTGCGGCAGAAATGAAATTTATGAGACGTACTGCAGGCTACTCAAGAACAGACCATAAAAAGAATTCTGAGATTCTCAAAGAATTACAAACAGAATCAGTCATGGAATACGTACAAAAATACAGAAACAACTGGAAATCTCACGCAAGAAGAATGAGCAGAACAAGAATACCACGTCAGATCTTAAATTACCAGCCACCAGGCAAGAGATCTTTTGGCAGACCCTTCAAACGTTGGATTGAGACCGTAACAGACCACTAGGTCTATCACATGAAAGGAAGAAGAATTTAGTTATCTTATTTGCTCATAGATGTCATGAATGGCATGTTGTCAATCATCACAACCGACTAAATGAGACAACTAGAGTAATACTAGGAGGTTGAGGTCGATAAATTTTGTTTAGAGGCATTTTTATTCAGGCTTAAGGATCTTTTACGAGCCTGAAAAATCTTCAGACTTAGTACCCACGGCTTAAAATCCCTCCCGGAAGACTTGCTCCTGGGATTTTTGTGTCCTAAAAAAATCCATCGACCCCGACCGGGTTTGAACCCGCGACCCTCGGGACCAGAGGCAAGGAGCATAACCACTAGTGCACCGGGGTGAAATCCTACAAATATAGATTTACAGTTCTTGTATGAAAACCAGAGGGAAAACGGCCACTTGGTAGACCAAGAATGAAGTGGGAGAATAACATTAACTATGATTTGAGGGAAATAGACTATACACCGGGTGAATGGAAAACATTAGCTCAGGATAGTGATATATGGTGAGCTTATGTCCGTGCAGCCATGAACTAACGGGTTGGACAGAGCCAGTGAGTCAGTTAGCAACATAAAAGAATACGCATGTAGTACTTATTGTTTTAGAAATGGAACAGGGTGTCTAGAAAGAACAATAAGAAATTAATACATACATACATATATACATACATATAGTACTAGTAAAGAGACTCTCTATCTGGGATGAAAAGGATATCCCTGAAAAAATTACTAGTTATAATAAAAGTTTGGGAATTATTAATCAAGTTATGAAACCATCCCTTGTACAAAAAAAAAACACCAGATTACGTTTATATAACACTTCGGCTAGACCAGTGTTGACCTATGGTAGTGAAGCATGGACACTAAAAAGACAACATGAAAGCAGAATATCGGCTTGTGAAATGAGATTCATGTGTAGAATAGCGGGTTACACCAGATGGGAACAGAAAAGGAACACCGATATCTTAAAAGAATTGAAGACTACGCCAATTTTGGAATATATTAAACAGTACCAACTAAATTGGAAACACCATCTAGAAAGAATGAGTTCAAATCGGATCCCCAAAGCTGTTTATAATTATATACCAAGAGGACGAAGATCACTGGGCCGTCCTATAAAACGCTGGAGGGAAAATTTTCTATAGGATCGTAACAGGTCTTGGCCTAATACTTGGATGGAAGAAGAAGAAGAAGACTAGTAAAGAGACAGACAGAGAGATAAGAGTATTTTTGGGATAATTAATGATGTGATATAATTAACTTTATAAAATAAATATAATACAAAAAGACAAAATTTCGTTCTTTAGGGTCGGTTTCACTAACAGAGGTAACTGTATTACGCCAGTTTAAGCTATGCATTATACATGGGGGAAACTGGCGTAATACAGTTACCTCTGTTGGTGAAACTGACCCTTAGCTTTAATTTTTTTTTGTAAATACCCCAGGTTGTCTCTTCGACATTCCTGGTTTCTCTCCTGGCATGGCGTACTTGTAACCCATTTCTGAGGTTGGGGCGCCTGGAAGGTGATGATAGTGTTGCGCCAGGAGAGTCCCTAATCCTAAGCCTAATCTAAGATGAATATGAATGATGATGATTGCGATGGCCATATGATTTCGGGGACCGTTTGGGCCTTAAAGTTTTCCTGACATTTGTCTTACAGGTGAGGAAAAACCCCGATAAAACCCTCACCCAGAAAAACTGCCTCGACCGGGGATCGAACCCCGGGCCCGCTGCGTGACAAGGTAGCACGCTACTTCGAGACTACGGCGGTGGACGCTTTAAATATAAAACATACGAAAACCTCAAAACGGGTTGTTATAAACAGAATGTTTTGTATTAAAAGTAATGAAATGTTAATATAAAGACTATGAATAGAAAAAATTGTTTTTGCCAAAATATCTGCCGTTAATATGTGATAAGTAATGCCAAAAATAAACTTGAGAGTACATGAAAATAATTCCCCTCCCCCAAAGAGGCTAAATGTGTAGAGAAGCTAAAATAGACAAAGTTATTTTTACCTTGTTGAGACGGGGATTTTTGAGGTGATCGATGCCTCTGACAGAGTTGGGGCACACATTGTCTCCAGTCCCCTCGCAGAAGGTCCATTGACCAAGCCGGTCTCTCTGAAGTTCAGACATGTCCGCTTTCTTGCCTAGCTCGTCGCACACAGCCTCACACCTTCCGCCATGCCCGCTACCGATCCTGTTAAAAGCAATATCGGGAACTCCATTACGCATGCGTCGAAACACTGCAGCGCGCAAGCACAGCTGATCGTGACGCAACTTTCCTTTAACAATAGAAAGAAGCGGGAACGCAACAGCTGTTTCAGTTTTTTATGACAGCCAACAATGCAAGTCCGGCAATAACAAGATTGTTCCAATATTAGCAAAATACATATACTTTTTTGCGCGATAGTGCGTTTTGTCGAACTTACAGCAATGGCGACCATGAATAAAAGTTAAACTTCCTACATTTCGGATTGCCAACCTAAATAACTATAAATATTACAAACCACGTGTGGGAAGTAAAACCACTGCCCTTTATGTATACTACGTACAATGTACATACAAATATATATATCCAAAAGGTAGTGTTAATATATTTATTTTTTTCCAATACTGTTATTTTTAACACAGTTCCAATAATGGATCATATTATAATATTATAATGATATTGTGAAAAGAAAAATTAATGTGTGAACCAGGAATCGAACCGTGACCTCTAGTTTACTACTTATAAAAGTGGTGGTGTAAAATTCTCAAATATAGATACTTCTAAACGAAGCCGGCCGTTGGCGATGGCAGTGTCATCTACCTGACAGCGTGAGAAACGAGAACTATAGATTTGTATATGTGGAAAGAATTGTTAATGTTTGTGCCAGGTGTTGTGGAATGGTGTAGTGGACTGCACACTAGTCTGGATAACTAGAGGTCCACGGTTCGATTCCTGGTTCACACATTAATTTTTCTTTTCACAATATCATTATAATATTATAATATGATCCATTATTGGAACTGTGTTAAAATAACAGTATTGGAAAATGTTAAATAACATCGTTTACTGCTTATAAAAGTGGTGGTGTAAAATTCTCAAATATAGATACTTCTAAACGAAGCCGGCCGTTGGCGATGGTAGTGTCATCTATCTAACAGCGGACGAAACGAGAATTATAGATTTGTATATGCGGAAAGAATTGTTAGTGTTTGTGCCAGGTGTGGAATGGTGTAGTGGGCTGCACACTAGTCTGGATAACTAGAGGTCCACGGTTCGATTCCTGGTTCACACATTAATTTTTCTTTTCACAATATCATTATAATATTATAGTGTCAATATACATTTTACGAAACAAATCACTGCATTTTAAATGAACTGAACTTTATTTGAAACAATCTAAAACAATAAATACGTACTTGCCGCTATTTTATGACTGATGGTGTCACGGTCTGCTGTAGTCTCAACTGATAAACATTGGCAACACTGTTAATGTTAGTCAGTTGTTTATAATGAACGCAAATATTTCCAATAAAGATATTATTTTACTATTATTTATTTTGGAAACGTCTACCGTTGTGGTCTCGAGGTAGCGTGCTGTCTTTGTCACGCAGCGGGCCCGAGTTCGACAGTTTCCTGGGTGAGGTTTTTATTCGGATTTTTCGTCACCTATAAGACAAATGTCAGTAAACTTTAAGGCCCAAACGGTCCCTGAACATCATATGGCCATCGCAATTATCATCATTCATATTCGTCTTAGATTAAGCTTAGGATAAAGGACTCTCCTGGCGCACCACTATCATCATCACCCATCATATCATCGGGGCAACGTAACCCCGCCTTCCAGGCGCCCCAACCTCGGAAGTGGGTTACAATTACGCCAATTCCAGGAGAAAACACCAGAAATGTCCAAAAGGACAAACCTGGGACATTAAAAAAATATTTTGAAAACTCAATCGCGCAAAAAATAATGTATAACGCACGTTTGTGAAGTGTTTTAAACATTTTCTCGCTTGTGTATAAACCACTTTCCAACCTCACATGGCAATATACTATTATTATGTCCAACTTACAGGAAAAATTGAATTGGTGAGATGCAAAAGGAAAACATTATATAAAACACACCTTTCAGAGAGAGAGAGAGAGAGAGAGAGAGAGAGAGAGAGAGAGAGAGAGGAGAGAGAGAGAGAGAGAGATTATTCAGTGCCACCAGGTTATAATTTCGACAATCTGGTATTCTCTGCTGGCACGACGTATTTGTAACCCACTTCTGAAGTTGGGGCGCCTGGTAGGTGGACTTAGCTGCCCCATGATATACAGGGTGAATATTATTCAAACCAACAAACTCTGGGAGGTTGTAGGGGACATCAAAACAAATATTTTTCCCTAATGTCATTTTTTCCTATGAGGATTATTTAAACCGGTAGAGGAAGATTTTTCTAGCGGCAAATTAATTAAATCAACAAACACTTGCATTCTGTATTACCAAGAGACAACACATTAACACAATGCAATTACTTAAATTACAGTAGAGGTTAAAAAATGCCTCCATTGACATGTAAACAAAGGTTACACCGGCGGATCATGTTCTAACACGGGCAAAAACTCCAGGAGTATCGTTAATTGCTCCTGCTGCTGCTACTATCCGGGCAACCAGAGATCCTTTTCTGATGCAACAGGAGTTCTGTAAACACGGTTGGGCATCGCTCCCCACACAAAAAAAAATCCAAAGGGGTCATATCTGGGGATCAAGCAGGCCATGGTACAGGACCATCTCTGCCAATCAACTTTTCTGAAAACCGTTGGTTCAAGAATCGACGCACACGACGACTGAAATGTGAGGGCGCCCCGTCATGTTGGAACCACATGCGTTGTCTTGTAGGGAGCGGGACGTCTTCCAGCAATTCTGGCGAGAAAATTGTAATAGTGCCTGTCATTTAATGACCTAGGTAGGAGATATGTCCCAATTAAACAGTCCCCAACAACACCGGCCCACACATATCAGTGTACTCACTCCAGGTGTATCGCTCCATTAGTAAACAGATACAATTCACTACTACACTGGTGGACAAAACAATTCCTACCACCAACAGCAGTTGCTGTCATGACAACTGAAGAGCGTAATACGCCCTCTACCGGTTTAAATAATCCTCATCGGAAAAAATGGCATTAGAGTAAAATATTTGTTTTGGTGTCCCCTACAACCTCCCAGAGTTTAAATAATTTTCACCCTGTATGATACATGATGATGATGGTAATGATGCCCCAGGAGAGGCCGTAATCCTAAACTTTAATGAATATGTTAATGATGGCCAGATGATGTTCGGGGACCGTTTGGGCCTTAAAGTTTCCTAACATTTGTCTTACAGGTGAGGAAAAAACCAAAAAATGATCACCTAGGAAAATTGTCCTGACCGGGGATCGAACCCGAGCCCGCTGCCTGACATGGCAGCACGCTACCTCGAGACCACAGCGGTGGATATATATAGAAAAACTGGTGCACTTTAGTGGAAAAGTGACTATTGGTAACTTGTACAACTAGTCGAGAATAATAGGCCTATCTTCCAATAACCTAATGCTTATTGTGCTGGATATGAAAAGGAATTCCGGCATCCTTCAGGAACTCGACATGGACCCATTCCTTGACCATATCAATAACTATTAAGAAAACTGGAAACAACATGTTAATAGAATACCAGACGAAGAATCCCCTAACGCAATCCTAAACTACACCGTGTCCACAAATATAGTATCATACTTTAAACTACTACTACGCCTCTAATTCTTCTAATTCTTCTATTTAAGATCCTACATACCTCGATTCCCAATTATTTATCATCCCGTTTCCAGTATCTATCCTCAAACCATAACTTAAACACAAGATCACAACATAGTCTCTTACTTAATATACCGCAACATAGGACATCACATCACTCCATGTCATATACCATCTCCACTTATCGCAACTGGAATTCCCTATCACAAGAAATAAAGGGCTGCCGGACATTGGCATCTTTTAAAAGAAATCTAAATCTATATTTGCTCTAAACTCGACTTCATTATTATCCAGTGTAAGATATATATATTAATTGGTGTTTCCCGTATAATGTATCATATTTATATTTATTATTATTTTATTATTATTATTATTATTATTATTATTATCGTATCATTATTGTTATTACCCTATAAAATGTTGTTTGTACATGACATTTACATTGCTACATTTATTGTATCTTTAACTGTTTATAATTAGTATAGTGTATATCTATATTTGTCGAATATTTATTTGTATTTGTGCTGGTTGAGTGGAAGAGAGGGCCTTATGGCCTTAACTCTGCCAGAATAAATAAAGTATTATTATTATTATTATTATTATTATTATTATTATTATTATTATTATTATTATTATTATTATTATTATTACGCCGCTTTGGATAATCGTATCTAAATGAATTTGGTGACAATCAAACGAGAAACTCAAAAAGTTTTGTGCAATGTCAACATTGGACAACAATACAAAAACTAAACTAAATTTAATGATGATTTTGTGGTCGATATGGGTTAATTGTTTGGATTTTAGCAGACAGGTTAAAATGGATGTCTGCAGCGTCACTCGTGGCTGCCACATTCAATGTCTACGAGGTTAGCAAAAACTTGTTGAGTTTTTCTTTTGCTCGTCACTATATTTGTGGACACGGTGCATATCCTACATGGGAAGAGATCTTTGGGACGTCTCACGAAGAGGTTTGGAAAACTTCAGTAAATCGTAATATTCCTTCGAGAACTATAATTTGTCAGGATTATTATTATTATTATTATTATTATTATTATTATTATTATTTATTATTATTATTATTATCTGGGAGTAAAATTAGATAAAGAGGATAAACAAGAAAGTGATATTAAGAACATCATAAATAAAGGTAGAGCAATAACAGCAATGATGAATGGAGTCTTATGGAACAGACATATAAGCATGAAAAATAAGTTACAAATATATAATTCAATAGTGAGAAGCACTGTCACATGTGGAGCTGAAGTTTGGAAATTCAACAAAAACTTAGAACAAAAACTTATGTCGATGGAAATGGATTTCTTGAGGAGAGCAGCAAGATGTTCAAAATTAGACAAAATAAAAAATACTGTCATAAGAGAAAAAATGAATATTGGTTATTCAGTAGTAGATTATATACGGTATAAGCAATTATATTGGTATGGGCATGTACGATGAATGCAAGAAGAAAGATTATCCAGCAAAACATTGGAATGGTGTCCACCTGGAAGAAGGAGGAGAGAAGACCTCGAAACTCGTGGATGCAGGAAATAAGAACTGGAATGAGAGCAAGAGGACTGGAGAACATGGATTGGATGGAGAGAGACGAGTGGAGAAGAAAAATAAAACTTTAGGCACAGAAAGATGTGTAAACATTAAAATTCTGTATATAAATAAAAAAAATATTATTATTATTATTATTATTATTATTATTATTATTATTATTATATTATTATTATTATTTATTTCTTAATAAATGTCCAAAGTTCGTGGAATGTTTTCCTTTTGCATCTCACCAGAAAAATATATGACATTTTTAAATGTATTAATTACAATCAAATGTTTCAAGATGTTAAAATGAAATATAAATTAAAAGGAAACATATGTAGAATAAATAGAGGACGCTGAAAATAAAATTAATTGATGAAACCAGAAAAAAACTAATATGTGGATCAATATTTTTTTTTTAATTGTGGCGGCTAATTGGTTCCCAGTGCCTGGGAATAGAGGATAACTTAGCCACCATGCGCCTGGAGTTATAAAATCGCGCCTTTTCCTCCAATTCAGGGATTTTTTGAGACCGAGAACATTTAACTGTAAAAAAGGACTTGTCTCGAAACCGAATATAAAATCTCTAAAAGGGATGCAAAAACCATGAAGATAAATATGGAGACGAAAAATGGACTTCTCCCTTTTGGTATGTGGAATTTTAATGAGGATACAAAGAAATTTATGTGAATAAGGAATTGGAAGATAAGAGAACTGAACTAAAAAAAAAAAAAAAACTCCATGGCGCGACAGGCCTAGAAGGCTCTTGAACTACCATCCAGCTGCTGGCCTCACATCTATATGTGTTAATCACAGAGATAGACTATCATTCAGCCAGGGTAGGGGTGACGTGGTCAGCATGTCGGGTCCCCCAGCCATTATAGCTGGTCTTCTCCACCTGGAGTCGCTACTTAATATCCATCCATAGTAATTCTGCCCAAAGGCAGGTCCTTCACTGCAATCATAGCATTTTCATGCCATGCTTGCAGCTTTACTAGCGAATTGTAGGTGTGGTAGCTTCCCGTTGCTTTCCACACCGATGAAGGATGATGATGATAATGATAAGGATGATGATGATTATGATGATGATTATGATGATGATGATGGCCATATGATTTCGGGGACCGTTTGGGCCTTAAAATTTTCCTGACATTTGTCTTACAGGTGAGGAAAACCCCCGATAAAAACCTCACCCAGAAAAGCTGCCCCGACCGGAGATCGAACCCGGGCCCGCTGCGTGACATGGCAGCACGCTACCTCGAGACCACAGCGGTGGACCTACTTAATATAGCTACCCAAATATCTCACGATGCTCGGTGGGCATTGGTCCCATACTGGCCGAAATTCCATGAGAAAATGTCTTCCCCATGGGGACTCGAACCAGCTCAAGTCCCGTAGTTCTGCGCCAAGGCATATTACATTAACCATTCGGCTACGACGCGGGACTAAGATAACTGAAGAGGCAAAATAAAAGGCCTGATAAGGTTAATGCGAAATCCATGTTGAAAATCCAGAATCGTTCAGTAAATAAGGAAGTAATCCAAAATTTTTCTCTTCAAATATAATTTATCTTTCAGTGAGAAATGTTAAATCAATAATAAAAACATCAATAGAAGCCTTACTAGCTTTATAAAGTCATGTTAAATTCCCAATAAATGTCTTCTTAACTAAGAAGCCGCCATTTGCAAAGATAGAAGCAATGGTTTCAAAAGCATTTGGCGATAGGGAATTACAACGTATATAAGAGAAAAATCTGCGTCTAGATCGTAACTCGGCTCGGTAGCTCAGTTGGTAGAGCACTTGGCCCGGAAAGCCATGGGTCCCGGGTTCGAGTCTCGGTCTAGGCGAAAATTTTTCTCTTCAAATATAATTTATCTTTCAGTGAGAAATGTTAAATCAATAATAAAAACATCATTAGAAGCCTTACTAGCTTTATAAAGTCATGTTAAATTCCCAATAAATGTCTTCTTAACTAAGAAGCCGCCATTTGCAAAGATAGAAGCAATGGTTTCAAAAGCATTTGGCGATAGGGAATTACAACGTATATAAGAGAAAAATCTGCGTCTAGATCGTAACTCGCCTCGGTAGCTCAGTTGGTAGAGCACTTGGCCCGGAAAGCCAAGGGTCCCGGGTTCGAGTCTCGGTCTAGGCGAAAATTTGTCTCTTCAAATATAAGTAATCCAACTATTTAATATACCGGATTGCTCACCGAAATAAGTAGAAAAACTAGATACAGTTTTGCGAATGAATCTACTTAATTCTTCTTAATTAGCACAACAGTCCAGGTAGGCCCTCGCTTTCTCCATGACCCTTCTCCATCCATCCCTATCCCTAGAAAGATGCCTCCAATTTTACATTTTTGCCCTCTGCAGATCCCGCCACACACAATCCCACCATCTTGATCTTGGTCGACCCCTTGATCTTGTTCCCTCTGGATATCTGTTAAAAATGAATGTAACTTTGCTATTCGATTCACATGCCCCAGCCATAACCTTATATTCTTTAGTGTCCTGTCCTAGAGCAGATCTTTCACTGCAATCAGTCATGCTATGCTTTGCAGCTTTACTGGGGAATTATAGGTGTGGTAGCTTCCCTTTGCTTTTCACACCGGTGCGGTGGAATGATAAGAATGATAATGATGGCCGATGATTTTCGGGGACCGTTGGGCCCTAATCTTCCTGATATTTTTTACAGGTGAAGAAAAACCCCGAAGAATCCTGACCCAGGTGCCTGTCCCGACCGGGAATCGAACCCGGGCCCGCTGTGTGACAAGGCAGTGCTCAACCTCAAGACCACAGCGGTCTCGGGACCTTAGCAGTCTGATATGTTATCCTAGCGCTAATTACAGTACCGGTACATGAATTTTTTAAATAGTACTTGGCAATAACCATTGTATTCTTTACAAAATTGTCAAATATGGTGAGTTATTCAGCCCTTGCTTTTGAGTTGAAGACTTGTATGATATATTATTTTTAAGTGTATTCCCATAAGTTATACCCATAATTTATAGCTATCTTCCAACGTTAGGACTATGTTTTGTTAATATGGCGTTTCTTAGGTTATTTCTACCTCAAATTCTTATTCACTTTTCAGAATTTTCCATACTTTCATGGAATTACCCTAGGCTGAAGTATAGAAACACTTACCTTGATTTTTCAGTTTATTGTTGTGAATTATAACTCTTCTTCTGTATTTAGTAACATTTTAAAATATTTAAAACCATTTTTTATAACATAATTCTATAAATTTCAAGTATTTATTCAAATACACATATTGTGATGGTGTGTCCACCGTTGCGCTGTGGTATCGAGGTAGCGTGCTGCCTTGTCACGCAGCGGGTCCGGGTTCGATCCCCAGTCGGGGCAGTTTTTCTGGGTGAGGTTTTTATCGGGGGTTTTCCTCACCTGTAAGACAAATGTCAGGAAAACTTTAAGGCCCAAACGGTCCCATAAATCATCATCATTCATATTCATCTTAAGCTTAGGATTAGGGACTCTCCTGGCGCACCACTATCATCATCCATCATATTGTCGGTGCAACGTAACCCCGCCTTCCAGACGCCCCAACCTCAGAAGTGGGTTACAAGTACCCCATGCCAGGAGAGAACACCAGGAATGTCGAAACACAACCTGGAGCTTTTGCAAAAAAAAAATGTGATGGTGACTTGCTATTTTCTCCGGAGAGTATATTACATAGTTGGTTGCGATTATTAAGGAGTGAAAAAAAAAAGGTCGTTTCATGGGATTTACCCCAGGTTAGAGTAATTGAATTAGGTTAAGTGTGAGTTAGTTAGCTTTTAGGTTCGTTACATTTTAAATATGTCTAAATAATAAAACAAAAAAAAGAACGATAATAATTGAAACAACGATAATAATCGATATGTGGTTCGATGGTGGGTTATCGCTGGCTCTATAAACTCTGGCGCATATGCATTGTTGTTCTATAGGATTTCGAAAAGAAAATATATCAGGTAAGTTAAAGTGGACTTTTTCCTTACTCTATACTGTCATTTGCACCAAAATCAATAGTAATTAATCCTTTATGAACTTGATGTGCATTAAATGAACTTACTTGAGTTGCAGCTGAACAGAATTGTCTGTCTTCTTAACCTCTGCTTGTTGAAATTTGTAACTCATTATTGCTGATGTTTTGGTAACACTATAACAAAGAAATAATACTCGCTTTACGATAAACTGTTAACGTACTCTACAAGAGAAAATTTTTCAAAAAACGCAATTCCTTAAAAAAAATGTTGTTTTCATAATAAACATTCAAGACAATTTCTTCATTGTTGACAACTAACGGCGCCCTCTTGTAATTTTCTGTTAACTGTTGCCAACACTGGAAGAATTAAACTTACACAGAGTAGGTCATTGCCTATGTTTGAGTAATAAAATATAGTTAGGGATAATTTTTATTTACAAGATGCACTTTATTTATGATTGAACCAACCGTAAATATATTAGAATAACTAGTTGGGCTTGTGGTTAAGGGATTGTTTATAATTTATTTATTCTAAGTTTATTTTGTTCATTATTATTGTCTTGTTAAATTTATGTCTATAATAATTTTAAAGTGAAATAGAAAGAAATGATGGAATATAATGATAAACAGAGGCATTCCACAACATTTGGTTAAAATTATTTAAAGTTTATATGTAGATAATAAAAGTATTAATTAGCATGGGTCATAAAACACAAAACAATAAAACAGCGACAATAAACTGTGGAGTAAAACAAGGATGCCCAGTTTCGCCATCACTTTTTAATATATATATATAGACGATGTCATACAGAATTGGCAAATTGTTTTAACCGAACATTTTAAAATTGACAATATTTTATTAGATACTTTACTTTTTTGCAGACCGATCAGGTTGTGATATCTGAGACAGAAGATGGCCTACAACGGGCAATTTACAAATAAAATATGTGAAACATACAAACTTGAAAATATCTACTCTAAAAACAAAAGTTTTAGCTTTTCAAGGGTGTGAGCCACTAAGAGTAAAAATTCAATTAGAGGATAAAATAATAGAACAAGTGAGCAATTTTAATTATCTGGGATACAATGTGTCATATAGAAAAAGTGAAGACATTGAAAACAAAATAAATAAATTTAATTATATGTGTGGCACCATAAAACGAAGTCTCAAAGGAACTAGAAAGGAGACACTTTTAAAATTTTATAAAACAATGGCAGTTCCAACGCTACTATATGGATCGGAACACTGGGTCTTAACCAAAAACCAGGAATGAAGAATAGAATTGTCAGAAATGAGGTTTCTGAGGAGTGTGGCTGGCTATACAATAATGGATCAAAGGCGAAGTGAGGATGTATGAAGAGAACTGAATATATTCAAACTATTAGATAGAATTACACAATACAAAGATGAATGGATGGAGCACATCAATAGAATGGATAACAATAGAATTCCGAAACAGATTTTTCATTACAAACCCACTAGGACGAAGAAATGTTGGAAGGCCCAGTAAAGATAGATAGACCAATTCTATCATGAGATCGGAACAGACCAGCAGGTCTAATCCTTGATAATGATGATGATGGATAATTTTAAAGTAAACAACTATTAGTAGGCCGTCCACCGCTGTGGTCTCGACGTAGTGTGCTGCCTTGTCATGCAGCGAGCCCGGGTTCGATCCCCGGTAGGGGCAGTTTTTCTGGGTGAGGTTTTTATCGGGGTTTTCCCTCGCCTATAAGACAAATCTCAGGACAATTTTAAGGTCCAAACGGTCCCCAAAATCATATGGCCACCGCAATCATCATCATTCATATTCATCTTAGATTAAGCTTAGGATTTAGGAACTCTCCTGGCGCACCACTATCATCACCATCCATCATAACATCGGGGCAGCGTAACCCCGCCTTCCATGCGCCTCAACCTCAGGAGTGGGTTACAAAGAGAACACCAGGAATCGAAAGACAACATGGGGCATTTGCAAAAAAAAAAAAAAAAAAAAAAAACCTAATAGCGGGCCTGCACGTCTATTGTTGTTTATTTAGGTTCATCATTTCACAGGTACCCTTAGGCCTAAGGCTCATTCCGGTTTGAAGTTTCATTTGAATTAAGTTAATTAAGAGCATGAGTCCACCGCTGAGGTCTCGAAGTAGCGTGCTGTCTTGTCACACAGCGGGCCGGAGTTCGATCCTAGATCGGGACAAGTTTCCTGGGTGAGGGTTTTCGGGGTTTTTCCTCATCTGGCAGACAAATATAAGGAAACTTTAAGGCCCAAACGATCTCCGAACATTATCTGATCATCATTACCATTTCACCTCAATAGATTAAGTTAGGATTAAGTCATCTCCTGACACATCATTACCATCTTCACGAATCGTATCTCATCGAGGCAGCGGAACTCCACCTTCCAAGCGCCCCAACCGCAAGAAGTGGGTTACAATAACTCCAATGCCTAAAGAGATTACCAGAATGTCGAAATGGCCACCTGGTGGTACTGAATAAAAAAATTTGCATGATTTTATCAGTCCCGATGGTTATTAGATTATTACCATACTAGCCTTATTTTGACGACGTAAGATCATGGAAGCAAATGACGACTGGGGGAATTAACTTAGGAAATATAGTAAAAAAAAAGAAGCAATAGCCTTTGCAGATGAACTGCTCATGCAGTTCGGACAAATATAATAGAAAATATACCAGTAGAACAAGTGGCAAGATATAACTTCCTAGGTTGCGAAATATCATACACAGCCGAAATATATATAAATAAAACAAACTAAATAAGTTTAATTATATAACAGCAACACTAAAAAGAACTTTGAAAAATAAAGCCAGGAAAGACTCTATAATGAAATTATACAAGACAATGGCAGTGCCTATTATTACTTATGGATCCGAAACATGGATAGTGACAACACAACAATCTGCCAGAATACAAGCTGCTGAAATGAGATTCCTCAGATCAATAGCAGGATATCAAAGAACAGACAAAAAACATAACACAGAAATAAGACAATGCTAAAAGTAGAGGAATTAAACACAACAATAGTGAAATACAGAACAAACTGGAAAGAACACTTGGCAAGGATGACTGAGAACAGAATACCAAAAGCAGCATACAGCTATTCACCACGAGGAAGAAGAAGTTTGGGAATGTCCAAAGCAAAGATGGAAAGAGCAGCAATTTGGAGCCGGAACAGGCTAGTAAATAAGCCTAAACCGTGATGAACAAGAAGAAGAAGACCATACTAGCCTATGGTTCCGAGGATCGTGATTAAAATTCGGCCGGGGTCGATGAATTTGTAGGGGCGCGGTCGTAAAATCATAAGCATGACATTGTTTCTGGAGCGAAATAAAGCCATGGTTTCCGTGTCATACGTTTACGACCTGTAAAAAAATCTCAACCCGAAAAAAGAAAAAAATTGTTGTCACTTTCACGCCAAGATTTGAATTATGGCGCTAATGACAAGAGTTGTTTAAGAGCGTCGTTAAATAAAAACACTAACAAAGAGCATAATATTTAAGTTCAATTCTAATTTGAAAGCGTTGTTTCATTGCTTTTCTTGCACGATACAGTGTTTTTCGCAACCTAGGAAGTTATATCTTACCACTTGTTCTATTGGTTTATTTTCTATTATCTTTGTCCGAACTGGATGAGCGCCCTTGAAGGCCATTGTTTTTTATTTTCTTGATGATATTTCCATGCATTCTTTGTAGTTCGTCCTCTGTTTTTGTTATTAAAATCTGGGTATCTGCAAAGGCTACTGTTTTTCCCCCTAATGTAATAATTAATCTTTGGCCGCGGTGGACTAGTGGTTATTCTCCTTGTCTTTAGTCCCGAAAGTCGCGAGTTCAAACCCGGCCGATGATTTTTTTAAGTAAGCAAGGTGATCCCACAACAGGCCCGGAGGCCCTTGGGGTAGTAGGAGGTTAAGACTCCCACTTTTTCTTGACAATCGGCACTTTGTGTCAGCCGGGTTGTCAGCCCTGCGTGACGGCCGCCTTTACTCCCAGAACAAGCGTCTGGTACTCATTTCAGTTAGAGGCTGAGTCGATCCCAGGACCATAGTGCCGCCAGAGGGTTTGGGTCAGTTTAAAAATCCTGACCTCAACGGGACTTGAACCCTCGACCCTCTGGCTTGTAGCTCAGTGCCTTAACCACTACGCTACGGCGTGCCCCCGATGAATTTTTTAAGATGGAAAAATTCGCGAGGTCTTTTTATCCTGGCTTAAGGATCTTTTACGAGTCGGAAATTCTTCAGACTCGGGTCCCATGGCTTAAAGACCCTTCCGGAAGACTTGCTCCTTGGATTTTTCAATCCTAAAAGGATCCATCGACCGCGGCCGAGTTTGAACCCTCGACCCTCGTGACCAGAGTCTAGGAGCATAATCACTAGTCCACCACGGCCGACCTGAACATCTCACAGACATTTTTAAAACATGAACCAAGTCATCTGAAACTCCACGAAACTATGTATATTTCAACATGAGTGGAGCCTAAACTATTTACATACAGTGTTCCTAGTGTTTTAAAAATCGGCAGGTGTTTATGCCCCTCTCTGTATTATGGAAAATGAAACATATATTTGTCTTACTCTATTTTTTTTCTTTTCTAGTTTTAGTCGATATTTAATTTTTTTTGTTAATAATTAAGAAAACTTACTTGTTTTTTCAGTTTAGGATTGATGTGATTCGACATTGCGGTGTATTAATATATGTATCACTGTTCAAAATACATTAATATTACGCTTTTATTTGTTATGCAGTTTGTATAATTTGAAACTATTGTGCATGGTCTGATGTAAACTGTTTTATACATTGACCGGTGTTAGGACAGTACCACGTGACTCTCCAGACGTTCAAAACTCAAAGATATACGTCATCGGGTAAAGTGTAAATCTAAGTCAATGATTATAATAAAAGGGTCAAATATCGTTCGACATAATTGTTAATTACGTTTTGCAATAATTTTATTTTAACCTTTCTCTATCTTGACTTAAGAGGTTAAACACTGTTTCTGTTTGAAACTTAACCCACTAGTTCATAGACTTAAAATCTTACGTAAATATGACATATACAGAGTGTTGCCGAAATGAGTATAGATTTTCCGTGTGGTGGTAGGGAACATCCATACAAGTATTTAACACAATGAATCTTGGGTGGGAAATGCATTGTTGTAGGTCTACAGAGTAAAACAGCATTTCAAATTGTTGAACACATTGTTGTTTATTTATTAATTGTAAGAAAAATGGAGGATATTATACGTTATTTTACAGTAATTGTTGGAAATGGCGACTATATATATACTACTTTCAAATTGTTTTGAATCTTTCCTTTAATTTAAGTAATAGCTTATAAAAGAAAAGTATATAAAATAACATTTTTGATTATACATATAATTCAAATTTCTTTAAAACAAGAAAATACAACTTGTTATTTAATCATGACAAACAAAGATATCCTGTAATTACCAGTATTTAACTTGAGTGATTAACATTGTACTTCGTGTTCAGCTACATCAATGTTTTTTATTTATTATGTATCCAGGTCCAACAATTGATAATTTATGTAAAACGAACTTCGTTATTTTGTGCTTTATCTGACAAACTTTGTTATTTTGTATCTTATCTCACTAACAACGTTTTTGTGCGATAGTGCGTTTTGTCGTACTTACAGCAATGACGACCATGATTGAAAGTTCAACATCCTACATTTCGGGATTGCCAACCTAAATAACTATACTGTAATATTACATTTACACCCACGTGCGGGAAGTAAAAACAGCGCCCTCTATGTATAGGCTACTACGTACAATGTATATTCAAAAAATATCCAAAAGGTAGTGTTAATATACATTGTACGAAACAAATCACCGCATTTTTAATGAATTGAACTTTATTTGAAACAATATAAAACAATAAATGCGTACTTGCGTACCATGTTATCAATAATTGTTCTCAAGGCCTCCTGTTGTTTCAACTAATAAACATTGCCCACACTGTTAACGTTAGTCAATTGTTTATAATGAATGCAAATATTCCCAACAAAGATCTTATTATTTTACTATCATTTATTATTTTGAAAACACCATCGCCCAGTTTTTAAACATTTTCCTCGATTCTGTAAAAATCACTTCCCAACCTTGCATCGTAATTTACTATTGAATGTGTGTGATGTAATTCTGTAGGATTTTAGTATATAAATGTAGCGGCCATCGGCCGTAAGATCAGTCTTAATCAAGTAAACACTTAGACACAAGATTGCTGTAGTAAAAAAAGTTTATTTCCAACTGAGTATACGAAACTTAACTCCAGCACGTGGGTGTAAATTTAATATTACAGTATAGTTATGTAGGTTGGCAATCCCGGAATGTAGGAAGTTGAACTTTCAATCATGGTCGCTATTGCTGTAAGTATGACAAAACGCACTATCGCGCAAAAAAGATTCTGATGATAACTATCATTAAATTAGCAAAATGTCAAACTTTTAAACATGATTTTATTAACAGATGACCAGGCTATTTTTAGTTCATCAGAAGATAATCTCCAGAGAGCTGCAAACCAATTAGAAAAAGGAGGCAAGGAATACAATTTAAACACTTCATGTACAAAAACAAAATCAATGGCATTTCGAGGAAAAAAACATCTCAGATGCAAATTTGTGATAAATAATAATATCATTGAACAAGTGAAATCCTACAATTATTTGAGTTTTAATGTATCATACTGACAAAAAGAAGATATAAATATAAAAATACAGAAATGTCTAAGAATATGTGGAACAATAAGAAGAACTCTAAGGAATAAAACAACTCAGGACACTCGACTGAAATTTTATAAAGTCAGGCCGTTCCTACTATTATCTATGGCAGTGAAAATTGGACTTTAACTCATTCGGATAGGAAAAAAATAGAGGCAGCGGAGGTGAAATTTTTACGGCCAACGGCAGGTTACACTCTTATGGACCAGAAAAGAAGTTCTGAGATAAGATATCAATTAAATATTTTTAAATTGACGGATAAAATTGACAAACAAAGACAAAATTGGTACTAACATCTTTGTAACAGAAATAACTGCACTAATTAATTTTATTATTAAACATGATTATTAAATATGTAGTTACACCGTCCAAAAAAAAAAAAAAAAAGGTTTCGTGAGAATCTTTTACTAAACCTGTCACGCTTGAGTAAATAATACAGGCATTTCTGTCCTTTGTATCTCAAGTTTTTTTGAAGATGGACACATGTAAGTTAAATTGTTTTACAGCTGGAGACGGAAACGTCCCTTGTCCGGCTCTGGAAGTCATCCTTCCAGAGATATAAATGACGGTCAGTCTTCGGTGTCGAAGACCACTAGATCGCCTGTTGAGATGGCGACAGTAGCCATAAACTATGCCATCTGTTTTCTGTAAATTAATTACCGATTTCCGGCTTCATTAGCTAACTTCTCACCAGCCGTGTGAAAAACACACCCTGGAAATACATGGACCAATGATTTCCCCGAGATTCTGCCTTAAATAGAGTGGGAACCATAAATGCCCAATCAGAGTCCATGGGTAAATATTATTCTGCGAGTAAGGCGTTTTTTATATATGTTAATTATATGTTCAGCCAATGATATTGATTTTGTAAATTGTGTTTTTAAGATGGAGTATGGATATATTCCGAATATCGTGAAAGCAGTCTGCTCCGGGAAGGATTCCCGAGAGGAGCAAAATTAACATAAGACTCCCGCGCAGGATTAATTGTTTGAGTTCCGCGGCAGTGCGGACTCGTATATTTCGCCGGTCGCAGGCAAGCGACCTATTAGATACACTAAATGTGTTAGGCAAAGTACGGCAAGTTTTAAAAGTTAATTTTAAAAGCATAAGTGTGCTGGTGTTGTATCACACTTTAGGTCGAGTGAAGACCAGTAATTATCAGTGTTTCAAAACGCGATAGATTCGCCAAAATATTAATAAAATTGGTCCGGTGTCGACCGCTATTCGCACTTGTACTATTCCGAAGAAAAGATACCGGAATATATCCAAATAAATCCAATGTTCTGGATTAGGAACTGTAACAGTGGATCGCCTGTGCTACATGTTAATTAATAAATATATATATTTGACATCAGTGTTGTCTTGGTAAGCCTCCTGATTGTACTCAGTGTCCTTAGTTCGCTCCTAGCCTTACTCCACGGTGAAAATCCACAACCCTGAGATATAATAATAATAATAATAATAATAATAATAATGATTTATTTTAGCTGGCAGAGCTAAGGCCATAAGGCCTTCTCTTCCACTCAACCAGCGAATAGTAAAATTATACAAAAATTACGTACATATTACAATTTTAAGATATTAAAATACAGACTAAACAAAATACAATGATGATGGATCTAATACTAGCTAATGCTAACAAAAACATAGAATATAATAAAATTAAAATTATATAAAATAAAGTAAGTAGCTTCCTACATGATTATTAATAGATGCTCTATATAGTTGTTATGTAGTTAATGTTTTCATTGTGTCGAACTTAAGATATCAGTTAATTTGGATTTAATAAATAATGATAGCGATTGACAGTCCCTGACATGACTGGGAAGTGAGTTCCATGCTCTAGCCATAGATATTGTGTAAGATTCAGAGTACAGACAGGTCCTGTGTTGTGGTATCAAAAGTAAAGAAGAGTCTTGTGATCTTGTTCCTAAATTGTGATGAGCCGATAAATGTTGAAAACGTGTTGTTAAATAAGTTTGTAAATATGTGTGCAGAATTTGGAATAGTAAGGTATGTGAATGTAAAGTTCTTCTGTCATTTAGTCCTTGCCCTGCCCAGGCACTACCGCTCTTCGTCCCGTTATATCTTATATGAATGCCAGATGATAGACCGTCTAAAATGATTTTAAACTACCGACCGCGCTGTTTGTAAAAGCCGCCTTGGCACGTGCCAGCAGTAAACAAGTTGCCGAAGCGTTAATAAAGGATGCTAATCCTTCTAATATACCGACTGGATCCGCAAATAAAGACATTTTTAGACGTGAATACAGGAACTGTGTCGCAATTTTTTGAACCCGTGAATAATGAAAACACGAATAACTGAACCCTGAATGAAGAGCTTTTACTGTAATTAAAATGCCAGGCTTTTATTTCATAAGGCGATATTCAGAACATAAATATGAGTAGAAATTCAAAATAATGCTTCGTCACATAAAACAATAAAATGATTTGCATCAACTCGTTGGTAAACATTACTATTTTTATCGACTTTTGTGATGTGCATGTTTTTGTTTACATTGCTCAGTTATCGCTGTTTTTAGTTGCGTAACATAAATCTATAATGGGATTTAATAAACAATTAATGGTTTTCAATAAGGAGTAAGTACACTTCAACAAAAATAACTTTCATATTTATTCACTGATTTTCTCTACAATTTATTTCTTCAATTTTCTTTATTGGTATTCGGCGTATGTCTTCTTCTTCTTCTTCCTTCCTTCCAAGTATTAGGCCAAGGCCTGTTACGATCCTATAGAAAAATTTTCCCTCCAGCGTTTCATAGGACGGCCCAGTGATCTTCGTCCTCTTGGTATATAATTATAAACAGCTTTGGGGATCCGATTTGAACTCATTCTTTCAAGATGGTGTTTCCAATTTAGTTGGTACTGTTTAATATATTCCAAAATTGGCGTAGTCTTCAATTCTTTTAAGATATCGGTGTTCCTTTTCCGATCCCATCTGGTGTAACCCGCTGTTCTGCGCATGAATCTCATTTCACAAGCCGTTATTCTGCTTTCATGTTGTTTTCTTAGTGTCCATGCTTCACTACCATAGGTCAACACTGGTCTAGCCAAAGTGTTATATAAACGTAATCTGGTGCTTTTGTACAAGGGATGGTTTCATAACTTGATTAATAATTCCTAAACTTTTATTATAACTAGTAACTTTTTCAGGGATATCCTTCTCCAGAAAAGCCTGACCAGAGGCTATAAGATGGCAGCCCCATCACTGGTCTTGCCTTCCTTTGGCCGGCAACCAATCGAAGGGACTATTATTATGCTTTCAAGTCTTATACGAGAATTTCCCGGAAGGATCGGCGTATGTGTGAATGGTATTTATGTATAAAACTACTAGAGGACCCGGGAGTCGTTATCTTGCCCGAACGTTCAGTTCTCGTGTCATGGCCGCACGTTAGAAGGGTTTAAGCAATTTTTTAAACAACTCTTTATATTATCTTGACCTGTATCTATCTATCTATCTATCTATCTATATAACGGAATCTTTCAACGCGATTTTCACCCACTTAAAATCATCGGATCGACTTGAAACTTTGTATACTTGTAGAGGACCCATGACAATAATAATTTCATATTTATTTTCTAAAATCCTGGCCATAATCATCAGAAAATAAAAAAAAGTGTTTTTGTATCAATGTAACGGAATCTTTCAACGTGATTTTCACCCACTTAGAAACATTGGATCGACTTGAAACTTTGTATACGTGTAGAGAACCCGTGACAATATAATAATTTCATATTTTGTTTCTAAAATCCTGGCCAGAATCATCCGAAAATCAAAAAAATGAAAACTGGTATAATAGGTTGCGGACTTGTCGAGTTTTAGTCAATCGTTGTAAAGAACTCAGTCGTAGCGCAGTTGAACTCTTAGTGGTATATATTTCAGTAATCCATACGTCGCTAGTTCAAATCCGGCTGGGGAGGGTTTTTTTTTTTATAGAAGAGTATTACTTTTAGCTCATACTACAATAGTATCGAATTTAAAGATATTTACATTTTTATCTTATTCTGTAAAATATTAAAACTAACAAATAAATAATACTTTTAAAAAACTAAAAGAACACGCTTTATTAGAAAACTAAAAAATGAAAAATAATTTTAATTTCCAATACGCTTGGGATAAATTAAAGTGGTCAACAAAAAAATCATCTCCAACACATATAGAATAAAACTAGAGTTATCAACAAAAATAAAATAATTTTACCATCAAAAGCGTGGGGTGATTTTTATGATTTTTACATTTTCTTCTTAGAGAGCTTACTTTTACCAATATCTGTTTATTATCAAATATATTAATTGATATAGAGCACCCCACGCTTTTGATGGTAAAATTATTTTCTTTTTGTTGATAACTCTAGTTTTATTATATATGTGTTGGAGATGATTTTTTGTTGACCACTTTATTTTATCCCAAGCGTGTTGGAAATTAAAATTATTTTTCATTTTTTAGTTTTCTAATAAAGCGTGTTCTTTTAGTTTTTTAAAACTATTATTTGTTTTTTTACCATAAAATTCACTAATCGAGACGTTGACGTGGGAAATGTTTTTTAAATACCCCAGTTTTTTGTCCTTTTTGGACATTTTTGGCGTTCTCTCCTGGCATTGGCGTAATTGTAACCCAGTGCTGAGTTTGGGGCGCCTGGAAGGCGGGGTTATGTTATCCCGATGATGATGGGTGATGATGATGACGATAGTGGTGTGCCAGGAAAGTCCTTAATCCTAAGCTTAATCTACGATGAATATGGATGATGATGATGATGATGATTGCGGTGGCCATATGATGTTCGGGGACCGTTTGGGTCTTAAAGTTTTCTGGCATTTGTCTTAAAGATGAGGAGAAACCCCGACAAAAAAAAGCTCACCCAGGAAGCTGTCCCGACCGGGGATCGAAGCCAGGCCCCAGGCCCGCTGCGTGACAAGGCAGCATGCTACCTCGAGACAACAGCGGAGAGTGTAAGTCATAAAAAGCAAATTTTAATCCCACAAAAAAAAATCCCAACATTAAGTTTAATACAATTATGACACTACTAAACAAGAAATTTTATTTGCAAAATAGTTACAAAATATCCATATTATCTTTACAAAATATATTTAAATTTAGAACTGTCAAAAAATATTTTTTTTTGCTTCCTCTGTAAAATTTGATTTTTATTACTTACTACCTTCCCCCTGTCAACGCCTTAATAAATAAGTTCGCAAGAAAACTCCTCACTGCCATCTGTTGTGGCTCAAGAAGCGTTTATTATGACGTTACATTGTTGTCGCTCGGAATATGTCGGTAATGCAGATGACTATATATCTGGCATAAAAAAATCCTATAACCCGATCGCAGGTCCAATTGTGAATCCAAACCATCCAGGGACCCATTCAAACAAACACACACAATATTTCATCAAAATCGGTCCAGTCGTTTAGGCAGTTTTTAATTTCGGATTTTAAGTAAACGTCCACTTCTAATTATCTGATTTCGCTCATTTTTTAATAATAACTACCTCGGTTTATTTTAATAGGATATACTGAGTTTCGTTGTGAAACATCGAAAATTGTGACCGCTAGAGTGTCACAGGTAGAAATTCAGTATATAATGGAAATGGACAGCTAATGACAAATGAGGGAAATTTTGAGGAAGTGGCTGAATTCAAATACCTAGGAACAATAATCACAAATAGGAATGAGATGCACAAAGAAATTGAACATAGGCTCAATTCTGGAAATGCGTGCTATTATGCATTGCAGAGACTTCTGATGTCCCAACTCCTTTCAAAAAACGTTAAGCTGAAAATATATAAAACTATTATTCTACCAGTTATATTGTATGGGTGCGAAACATGGACTCTTACTTTAAGGGAGGAAAGGAGATTACGAGTATTTGAGAATAAAGTTCTTAGAAAAATTTTTGGACCAAAGAGAGATGAACAGACAGGTGAATGGAGAAGACTACATAACAATGAACTACATGGTCTTTATAGGAAGCCAGATATAATAAGAACAGTTAAGTCTCGTAGACTGCGATGGGCAGGACATGTTGCGCGTATGGGGAATGAAAGACGTGCATGGAAGCTTCTTGTAGGAAAGCCAGAGGGAAAACGGCCAGTTGGTAGACCAAGAATGAGGTGGGAGAACAACATTAACTATGATTTGAGGGAAGTAGATTATACAGGGAATGATTGGCAAGCATTAGCTCGGGATAGGGATGTATGGAGAGCTTATGTCCGCGCGGCCATGAACCTACGGGTTCGATAGTGCCAGTGAGTAAGTAAGTAAGTAAGAGTGGTTTTTAAATTTTCATGATCTTTATAGGAAACCAGATATAATAAGAACAGCTAAATCTCATAGACTGCGATAGGTAGGATAGGTGGCATGAATGAGGAATGAAAAAGTGGCATGGGAGCTTCTTATAGAAAACCCAAAGGAAAAAAATCCAGTTGATAGACCAAGAATGAGGTGGGAGGATAACATTAATCATGATTTGAGGGAAGTAGATTATACAGGGAATAACTGAAAAACATTAGCTTAGATTAAGGAGGGTATACTTACTTACTTACTCACTGGCACTATCGATCCCGTAGGTTCATGGCCGCGCGGACATAAGCTCTCCATACATCCCTATCCTGAGCTAATGCTTTCCAATCATTCCCTGTATAATCTACTTCCCTCAAATCATAGTTAATGTTGTTCTCCCACATCATTCTTGGTCTACCAACTGGGCGTTTTCCTTCTGGCTTTCCTACAAGAAGTTTCCATGCACGTCTTTCATTCCCCATACGCGCAACATGTCCTGCCCATCGCAGTCTACGGGACTTAACTGTTCTTATTATATCTGGCTTCCTATAAAGACCATGTAGTTCATTTGTTATGTAGTCTTCTCCATTCACCTGTCTGTTCATCTCTCTTTGGTCCAAAAATTTTCCTAAGAACTTTATTCTCAAATACTCGTAATCTCCTTTCCTCCCTTAAAGTAAGAGTCCATGTTTCGCACCCATATAATATAACTGGTAGAATAATAGTTTTATATATTTTCAGCTTAACGTTTTTTGAAAGGAGTTGGGACATCAAAAGTCTCTGCAATGCATAATAGCATGCATTTCCAGAATTGAGCCTATGTTTAATTTCTTTGTGCATCTCATTCCTATTTGTGATTATTGTTCCTAGGTATTTGAATTCAGCCAAAATTCCTCAAAATTTCCCTCATTTGTCCATTAGCTGTCCATTTCCATTATATACTGTATTTCTACGTGTGACCATATATTTAGTTTTAATGATATTTACTTCCAGTCCTAATTTCTTAGTGTTACTCAATAGTGTGTGCGTGTTGGCCTTTAGTATCTCCTCGCTATCGGCCAGTAGTACTACATCATCAGCATAAACTAACAGCTTATTAATACCATTCAGTTGTAAGCCTTCCTCATTCTCTTAAAGATTTAATGGCATGCTCTAGTACAAAATTAAATAGTAGAGGAGATAGTGCATCTCCTTGCTTCAACCCATTCTGGATTTCAAAAGTGTCTGAAAAAAACTGTTTGCCTACACGCACCCTACTCTTTGAGCCATTGAGACACATTCGTATAAGTCTAAAACTAACTTTTTTAGGAATCCCAAACTCCAGCAGGATACTATATAACTTCTCCCTCTTAATTGAATCATATGCTTTTTTGAAGTCTACATATAGTTGATGTACAGTACCATTATATTCCCATTTCTTTTCTAAATTCTGTCTTTATACTAAAAATCTGATCTGTTGTAGACCTGTTTCTTCTAAATGCACATTGATGATCTCCTAGAATGTCATCAATATAGGGAGTAAGTCTGCTTACTAATATATTTGTTAGAATTTTGTACGAAGTTGAAAGTAATGAGATGCCCCTATAGTTGTTGCAATCAGTTTTATCTCCTTTCTTATAAATTGGTACGATAATTGATTCCTTCCATTCATCTGGAAGAGCTTCTTTTTCCCAAATCATACTAAGCAACCAGCGTATCTTGTCCATCAATTTTTCTCCCCCTGATTTTATCAGTTCTGCTGGGATCTCATCTGAACCTGATGCTTTATACATCTTCAATTTTTCAATCGCCATTTCAACCTCTAATGCACTTGGCTCTGCGACTAGCATTTCTGCTGTCTGTAACTTATCCTCCTCAATGTCCTGTTCTGTATGTACATTTAATAGCTGATTAAAATAACTTTTCCATCTATTTAATATACTCTTAGAATCTGCAATCATATCCCCATTTTCATTCCGAATTATGTTTGTTCTAGCCTGAAACCCTTTCTTCTCTATACTAATTTCCTGATATAATTCTCTAATGTTCCTATTTTTTGCATTCATTTCAAGATCATTAATCTTCTCTCTCAAATATTCCCTCTTTTTACTCTTTAGTAACTTGGTGGTTTCCCGTCTAACACTACCCAATTGCTCTAAATTTACCTCATTTGGCTCGTGTAACCATTTCATTTTTGCTAGCTTTCTTTTCTTTACAATGTCGGCACATTCCTCATCAAACCATTTCTTGTTTTGCCTCTTTTTTAAACAACCAATGCTTTCTGATGCTGACAATTTAATAGTATCTCTTATAGCCTCCCATTCTTTATTTATATCAGTTTCTTCTTCGTTTGCCACATTGTCATCTGAAGATTCCAGTACTTCAAATCTATTAGCAATTTTGATTTGGTATTCTTGCCGCATTTCATCATTTTTCAAGTTTTTTAATTCATATTTTACAGAATCATCTTTAGCGTTTGTTCCTCTCATAAGCGATAGCCGTTGTCTGATTTTCACCCTGACCAGATGATGATCTGAATTGCAGTCTGTCCCTCTAACTGATCTAACATCAATGATGCTACTGTGCCAGCGTTTATCCACTAATACATGATCTATCTGGTTCCGAGTTTCTCCATCTGGGGACGTCCAGGTGTATTTATGAATATCCTTATGCTGAAATGTTGTGCTCTTAACAATGAGATTCTTTGATGTGGCAAATGTGACTAATCTAACCCCGTTGTCGTTACTATCTTCATGAAGACTGAATTTGCCTATTGTTGGTTTGAATATATCTTCCCGCCCCACTTTTGCATTAAAATCTCCTAAGACAATTTTCATATGATATCGTGAAAGGCTATCAAATAAGCATTCTAATTCTTCATAGAACTCATCCTTGATCTTGTCATCTTTATCTTCTGTGGGGGCATGTACATTTACAATTATAAAATCATGTCGTTTACCCTTTAGAATTATGTATGATATCCTATCACTAACAAACTTAATATCTCGGATAGCGGATAGGATCCTCTTCTGACTAAAAAACCCGTTCCAAATGCAGGTCTTTCTGCACCCCCATAGTATAATGAAAAGCTTCCTGATTCCTGACTACCTTCTCCTGGCCACCTAACTTCCTGTAAAAGCGACTATATCCAGGGGCGATTTATCCAATTCCCGCGTTAATATCTCTAGTGCCCCGCTATTGTATAAAGTCCTAACATTCCATGTTCCTAGGAACATGTCCCTGTGTTTGAGCCTTTGGCATGGGTTCCCTGAAGTAGTCCCCGCCCGGAGAACCGAATGGGGGACTATTTGACCTCCGGAAAATTTTACCCAGTAGAACCCATGTCCGCATTTCTTGACGGTTGTATTTTATTACGGTGAAAGATCGTCACTCTTTCGACCAAGGTACTTATTTCGTCTGGCTTATCACCTTCGACCAGTCCGGCATGGGTAAAACCTATCGGCAGCAATGCTACCGCCGGCATAGCTCTCAGGATCATTTAAGCACGCAAGCCACTCCACCACGACAAGGTAAAGATACCATGGAGGGAAACTTCCACTTCTAATTATCTGATTTCGCTCATTTTTTAATAATAACTACCTCGGTTTATTTTAATAGGATATACTGAGTTTCGTTGTGAAACATCGAAAATTGTGACCGCTAGAGTGGTTTTTAAATTTTCATGATCTTTATAGGAAACCAGATATTATAAGAACAGCTAAATCTCATAGACTGCGATAGGTAGGATAGGTGGCATGAATGAGGAATGAAAAAGTGGCATGGGAGTTTCTTATAGAAAACCCAAAGGAAAAAATCCAGTTGATGGACCAAGAATGAGGTGGGAGGATAACATTAATCTTGATTTGAGGGAAGTAGATGATACAGGGGATGACTGAAAAACATTAGCTTAGATTAAGGAGGGTATACTTACTTACTCACTGGCTCTATCGATCGCGTAGGTTCATGGCCGCGCGGACATAAGCTCTCCATACATCCCTATCCTGAGCTAATGCTTTCCAATCATTCCCTGTATAATCTACTTTCCTCAAATCATAGTTAATGTTGTTCTCCCACCTCATTCTTGGTCTACCAACTGGGCGTTTTCCTTCTGGATTTCCTACAAGAAGTTTCCATGCACGTTTTCATTCCCCATACGCGCAACATGTCCTGCCCATCGCAGTCTACGAGACTTAACTGTTCTTATTATATCTGGTTTCCTATAAAGACCATGTAGTTCATTGTTATGGAGTCTTCTCCATTCACCTGTCTGTTCATCTCTCTTTGGTCCATAAATTTTCCTAAGAACTTTATTCTCAAATACTTGCAATCTCCTTTCCTCCCTTAAAGTAAGAGTCCACGTTTCGCACCCATATAATATAACTGGTAGAATAATAGTTTTATATATTTTCAGCTTAACGTTTTTTGAAAGGAGTTGGGACATCAAAAGTCTCTGCAATGCATAATAGCACGCATTTCCAGAATTGAGCTTATGTTTAATTTCTTTGTGCATCTCATTCCTATTTGTGATTATTGTTCCTAGGTATTTGTATTCAGCCACTTCCTCAAAATGACCCTCATTTGTCATTAGCTGTCCATTTCCATCATATACTGAATTTCTACGTGTGACCATATATTTAGTTTTACTGATATTTACTTCCAGTCCTAATTTCTTAGTGTAACTCAGTAGTGTGTGGTTGTTGGCCTTTAGTATCTCCTCGCTATCAGCCAGTAGTACTACATCATCAGCATAAACTAACAGCTTATTAATACCATTCAGTGATTAAGGAGGGTATGGAGAGCTTATGTCCGCGCGGCCATGAACCTAAGAGTTCGATAGCGCCAGTTAGTAGCCTATTTGATCATGACATTACCTTTGATAACATTTATTGAGAAAAAGGAGTATGATTCACCGAGTGAAATACTTGCGAAGAAAAAGATACCACTTCGTGACGTAAATATGTGGTATGACAGAGCATGCTTCAGTCCCGTGTATTTCACTTACATGCTAGACCAGTTTCTAGAAGGAAAAATATCCACATTTAAAATTGCATGCAGGATCGTACGATAGCATATCACGTGCCAATTTAATTTTGGCTTAATTTACTAGCAAAATAAATAGATAAATAATAATTTTAAAAAACTAAAAGAACACGCTTTATTAGAAAACTAAAAAATGAAAAATAGTTTTAATTTCAGTACGCTTGGGATAAAATAAAGTGGTCAACAAAAAATCATCTCCAACACATATAGAATAAAATTAGAGTTATCAACAAAAAGAAAATAATTTTACCATCAAAAGTGTGGGGTGCTCTGTATCAATTAATATATTTGATAATAAACAGATATTGGTAAAAGTAAGCTTTCTAAGAAGAAAATGTAAAAATCATAAAAAATCACATACTATTGTAGTATGAGCTAAAAGTAATACTCTTCTATAAAAAAAAACCCTCCCAGCCGGATTTGAACCAGCAACGTATGGATTACTGAAATTATATACCACTAACAGTTCACTGCTCTACCAACTGAGCTCTTACAACGATTGACTAAAAACTCGACAAGTCCGCAACCTATTATACCAGTTTTCATTTTTTTGATTTTCGGATGATTCTGGCCAGGATTTTTGAAACAAAATATGAAATTATTGTATTGTCACGGGTCCTCTACACGTATACAAAGTTTCAAGTCGATCCAATGTTTCTAAGTGGGTGAAAATCGCGTTGAAAGATTCCGTTACATTGATACAAAAAACACGTTTTTTTATTTTCTGATGATTATGGCCAGGATTTTAGAAAATAAATATGAAATTATTGTATTGTCACGGGTCCTCTACAAGTATACAAAGTTTCAAGTCGATCCAATTTTTCTAAGTGGGTGAAAATCGCGTTGAAAGATTCCGTTACATTTATACAAAAACACTTTTTTTGATTTTCTGATGATTATGACCAGGATTTTAGAAAATAAATATGAAATTATTGTATTGTCACGGGTCCTCTACAAGTATACAAAGTTTCAAGTCGATCCGATGATTTTAAGTGGGTGAAAATCGCGTTGAAAGATTCCGTTACATAGATAGATAGATAGATACAGGTCAAGCTAATATAAAGCGTGTAAAAAAAGCATTAGTTACATTTCGGTTAGATTTAAAAAAATAATAGTTTTAAAAAACTAAAACAACACGCTTTATTAGAAAACTAAAAAATGAAAAATAATTTTAATTTCCAATACGCTTGGGATAAAATAAAGTGGTCAACAAAAAAATCATCTCCAGCACATGTAGAATAAAATTAGAGTTATCAACAAAAAGACAATAATTTTACCGTCAAAAGCGTGGGGTGCTTTTTATGATGTTTACGTTTTCTTCTTAGAGAGCTTACTTTTACCAATATCTGTTTATTATCAAATATATTAATCGATATAGAGCACCCCACGCTTTTGATGGTAAAATTATTTTCTTTTTGTTGATAACTCTAATTTTATTCTACATGTGTTGGAGATGATTTTTTTGTTGACCACTTTATTTTATCCCAAGCGTATTGGAAATTAAAATTATTTTTCATTTTTTAGTTTTCTAATAAAGCGTGTTGTTTTAGTTTTTTAAAACTATTATTTATATATTTTTTTTAGTTTTAATATTTTACAGAATAAGATAAAAATGTAAATATCTTTAAATTCAATACTATTGTAGTATGAGCTAAAAGTAATACTCTTCTATAAAAAAAAACCCTCCCAGCCGGATTTGAACCAGCGACGTATGGATTACTGAAATTATACACCACTAAAAGTTCACTGCTCTACCAACTGAGCTCTTACAACGATTGACTAAAAACTCGACAAGTCCGCAACCTATTATACCAGTTTTCATTTTTTTTATTTTCGGATGATTCTGGCCAGGATTTTAGAAACAAAATATGAAATTATTGTATTGTCACGAGTTCTCTACAGGTACACAAAGTTTCAAGTCGATCCAATGTTTCTAAGTGGGTGAAAATCGCGTTGAAAGATTCCGTTACATTGATACAAAAACACGTTTTTTGATTTTCTGATGATTATGGCCAGGATTTTAGAAAATAAATATGAAATTATTGTATTGTCACGGGTCGTCTACAAGTATACAAAGTTTCAAGTCGATCCAATTTTTCTAAGTGGGTGAAAATCGCGTTGAAAGATTCCGTTACATTGATACAAAAACACTTTTTTTGATTTTCTGATGATTATGGCCAGGATTTTAGAAAATAAATATGAAATTATTGTATTGTCACGGATCCTCTACAAGTATACAAAGTTTCAAGTCGATCCGATGATTTTAAGTGGGTGAAAATCGCGTTGAAAGATTCCGTTACATAGATAGATAGATAGATAGATAGATAGATAGATAGATACAGGTCAAGCTAATATAAAGCGTGTAAAAAAACCCTTTATCAATATGAACGAGACAAATAATTCAACTGGTACGAAGCCGTAACTTATTGGTATGAACTGTAATACTCGATTTTTAATCATTCCATGCGGTGGACTAGTGGTTATGCTCCTTTGCCTCTGGTCACGAGGGTCACGGGTTCAAATCCGGTCGGGGTTGATGGATTTTTTTAGGACGGAAAAATCCAAAGAGCAAGACCTCCGAGAGGGACTTTAAGCCATGGGTCCCGAGTCTGAAGATTTTCAGGCTCGTAAAAGATCCTTAAGTCAGAATAAAAATGCCCCTAAGCAAAATTTACCGACTTCAACGTCCTAGTAATACCTTAGTTACCTGCTAGATGTCTCATTGAGTCGCTGTGTTAACCTCATGCCATTTGTGACACCTATGGGCAAATAAGGTAACTAAATTAAAAATTCATCATCATCTGCATTCATGGATTAGGTCTGTTGACCCGTTCCGACTTCAGCCCATCTCTTTCTAGGTCTGCCCAATAAATTTCAACTTAATCTCAATATAACTGATCAATATTGTATATAATGCATTGGCATGCTTCCTCCTACATTCATTTTAACTAAACATAAGAACACCGCCTTAATTTCAGCGTAAATTTAAGAATTGGAATGGTTTTTGTCTCTCCTATAATATTTCGTTTTTGAGACTTAGGAAATATAGTCATAAAAACAGTAGCCTTTTTGCAGATGATCAGATTTTAATAGCAAAAACAGAGGACGAACTACAAAGAATGCTATATAAACTAAATAAAATATAAAACAAAAATACAACATGGAAATATCCTCACAAAAATAAAAAACAAAGGCCTTCAAGCGCGCTCATCCAGTTCGGACAAAGATAATATTAGAAAATAAACCAATAGAACAAGTAGTAAGATATAACTTCCTAGGTTGCGATATTTCATACACAGCGGAAACAGATATAAATAACAAACTGAATAAGTTTAATTATGTAACAGGAACACTAAAAAGAACTTTGAAAAACAAAGCCAGGAAACCCTCTATAATGAAATTATACAAGACAATGGCAGGCAGTGCCTATTATTACTTATGGATCCGAAACATGAACAACACAACAAACGGCCGGAACAAGCTGCTGAAATGAGATTCCTCAGATCAATAGCGAGATATCAAAGAACAGACAAAAAACATAACACAGAAATAAGACAACTAAAAGTAGAGGAATTAAACACAACAGTAGAGTAATACAGAACAAACTGGAAAGAACACTTGGCAAGGATGACTGAGAATAGAATACCAAAAGCAGCATACAACTATTCACCACGAGGAAGAAGAAGTTTGGGAAGACCAAGGAAAAGATGGAAAGAGCAGCAATTTGGAGCCGGAACAGGCTGGTAAATAAGCCTAAACCGTGAAGAAGAAGAGAAGAAGAAGAAGAAAAGACATGTGGGGTTTCTCAATATTCCCATTCAATTATAATTATTTTTAATAACCTTGAACATCTCATGCTGCCAACCGAATAGTAATTCTGTTATAGGGTTTTTGATGTCTAGAAAATAGTATTGCTCTTATGGGAACGCTATTGCCACTTGACGCCGCAGATTGAGTGACGGAGATGTGAATATTTAAGATTAAATTAATGTTTTTATTACCTCACCTCATATCCTTTTTCTTCTATACTGCAGTTTCGGAGCTTATCTCCATCTTCAGTAGCCTCTGGTCTTATGTCGTTTCTTGGCGGTTTTTTTCTTACTTCTATCGGTGGACCGATGGACCTCTGGATCAGGTCAAAATTTGCGGGAGTTTCGAAATTCACTAGTTTATCTTTCTTATTTTTTTGGATGTTTCCCAGACTGTGAGTTCTTTTTTTTTTAATCAAACACATAGATAAACAAAAAGAACTCACAGTCTGAGAAAAAATCCACATCCAAAAAAAGAAAAAAAGAAAGATAAACTCATGAATTTCGAAACTCCCGCAAATTTTTTGACGTGATCCAGAGGTTTATCGGTCCACCGATAGAAGTAAGAAGAAAACCGCCAAGAAACGACATAACACCGGTCGACCAGAGGCTACTGAAGATGGAGATAAGCTCCGAAAATGCAGTATAGAAGAAAAAGGATATGAGGTGAGGTAATAAAAACTTTAATTTAATCTTAAATTAAACCTCATTCTGTTCTTTCCCTGTGAAAGTTAAATAAATATGTGAATATTTGTTGCCAAATCAGCTGCTAATTCAAGAGTGGATTGCAGTTACTCCCTCTGTCCTCATATTAAAGAAGTATTAATAAAATATCTTATACAAAATTTGAATACTGAGTGGTTAAACAGTAGTAATGGTGCTTTCACAAGAACTTATATTTCCCAACTGTATTTGTTCGGTTAAAATGCAAGTACATAGAACCAAATGTTGTATTAACCTCGCATCATAATATACTATCCCTCAATTTACGAGCCCGGATTATAACATTACGCATTGCTGGACAATACTTTCGTGTAGATAAGCCATGTTACAGGCTTATTCTCACTACATACCTGTTTTTACGACTGTTCTGTTGTTTGAAACACTGCGATGCCACTGCAACAGAATTACCCATTTGTGTCCATGTGGATGTTACGTTAGGTACATAAATGTCTGGAGTAAAAGTTAAAACTCTAGAAGTAAGCAGAGCAAAACATTCATGCCAATTTAATGCTTCAGGCTTCGTGTAATAACGCACACCCTTCCGTCCTGACCTGTTGCAATAATATGGTCGATACAATATATGAGCTTTTCATTCTACGAATTGATGAAATGCTGACATGATGGCCTACTTAATTTTTCAGATTATTGACGTTCTTGGCGTCGGGACCAGAAGTATAACATCTATATTATTGACAAAAAATGTACTATAAATGACCTCCACAGTTTTTCTGATTCAGTTCACCCTTTGAGTTCTTGATAGTAAAATTCTGTAGCTCATTTGTTGTGAACATAACTAAATCGTGGATTTCAAAAGGGGGGGGGGAAATCACATTATTCAAGAATAAACTTTATTGAAAAGTACTTTGCTTTTACCTGCTGAAGTACGGAATTCCTAAAAAGTTAGTTAGGCTTATACGAATATGTCTAAATGATACAAAGATTAGGGTGCATGTAGGCAAACAGTTTCGGACACTTTTGAAATTCACAATGAGTTAAAGAAAGTAGATGCACTATCTTCTCTACTATTCAATTGTGTACTAGAGCATGCCATCAAATCTTCAGAGGATGAAGAAGGCCTACAACTCAATGGTATTAATGAGCTATTAGTTTATGCTGATGATGTCCGTCCATCCATAGTAGTTCTGCCCGAAGGCAGGTCCTTCACTGCAATCATAGCATTTTCATGCTATGCTTGCAGCTTTACTAGGGAATTGTAGATGTGATAGCTTCCCGTTGCTTTCCACACCGGTGAAAGATGATAATTATAATGATAAGGATGATGATGATGATGATGATGGCCATATGATTTCGGGGACCGTTTGGGCCTTAAAGTTTTCCAGACACTTGTCTTACAGGTGAGGAAAAACCCCGATAAAAACCTCACCCAGAAAAACTGCCCCGACCGGGGATCCAACCGCTGCGTGACAAAGCAGCACGCTACCTCGAGACCACAGCTGATGATGTATTATTGGGTAACAGCTAGGAGATACTAAGGGACAACACACACACTTTATTGAGTAACACTAAGAAATTTGGACTGGAAGTAAACGTAAATAAAACTAAATATATGTTCCACTATAGAAATATACTGTATAATGCAATTAGACAGCTAATGACAAATGAGGGAAATTCTGAAGAGGTGGCTGATTCAAATAGGCCCTACGTAGGAATAATAATTACAAATAGAAATGAGAAGCACAAAGAAATTAAACATAAACTCAATTCTGGAAATGCTTGACATTATGCATTACAGGGGCTCTTGTCGTCCTAACTTCTCTCAATTATATGATACGAAACATGGACTCTTACTTTAAGGGAGGAAAGGAGATTACGAGTATTTGAGAATAAAGTACTTAGGAAAATGTCTGGACATAAGAGAGATGAACAGACAGGTGAATGGAGAAAACTACTTAACAGTGTGCTACATGATCTTTATAGGAAGCCAGATATAATAAGAACAATTAAGTCTCGAAGACTGCGATCGGCAGGACATGTGGCACGAATGTGAATGAAAGAGGTGCATATAGGAAAACCAGAAGGAAAACACACATTTGATATACCAAGAATGAGGTGTGAGAATAACATTAACTGTGATTTGATGGAAGTAGATTATACAGGGGACGATAGGAAAATATTAGCTCATAATAGGGATGTATGGAGAGCTTATGTCCGCGCGACCATGAACCTACATACATGTTAGATAGTGCCAGTGATTAGTTTTAGTTTACTAGCCAGTCTGAACATATCGAAAGTTGAAAGTACACATATTAGCACCATCTAGCAGGAGAATGAGGAATCTGCAATACAGTATGACTTGTTCGTGTACAGTATTGTCATATTTCAATTTGCCACGTAAACAGTCGAACTGGAGTCTCTACTACGCCATTCAAAAGATAATTTAATATTTAATGTTTGTGTATGCTGTCAGCTGGATATATGTTTTAGATACAATAAAATTGGATATTTATTAATAGTCCTTGAATTTCATTCGACGTTAATTATGCAACTCTTGCTGGTGCCTGCAACTCAAGAAAAAATATTTTAGATAACCTAAATTGTGTAATGTGGTAATTAGAATGAAATACGCTTACAGCTTTGACTATATAAGCCTATATTCGTCATAAATAGATCATGTTTATCTACGTATGTCGATTGTGTTTAAATGCTTTACCAAGGTTCTTTATGGCATTCCATTTATCATATCTAGCCACTAAAACTTGCATTTCGTTTATATAAGTTAGTACAGGTAGAACCTACGGTATTTGTGGAGTAGTTCATTTTTATACGTTAAAATGAAAGAAAATTTGACTTTTCCAGAAGGTTTTATTATCGGAACTGCATCGTCATCTTATCAAATTGAAGGGGCGTGGGACGAAGATGGTAAGTTTTATAGAGTAGGCCAAAAGTTTACTGTGTTAATCTAATCTGAGTTTACTTTAGAATTTTGGAATTGACAAGACATTAGTTCCGTGAAAGAAACACCACACAAACATAAAACAATCTATTTAATTAAATATGGATTGTCATCAAGTGAACACCAAATCAATTGATTGCACTGAGCAACAAAAAAATAAACTTTTTTTTTTTTTGTCTCAGAAAGAAAAATATGCAATTCTGATTGTATTTTTTCTCCTGAATTCAAATATATCGGTTTTTCTCCACCACGCAAGGTTTCCGAGAGACAGGAATTTATAATTTCAAACACTTTAATATTTTCTACATTCGTAACTATACAATATTCGAACATTTGGACTCGCCTAGAAAGTAAGAAATGATGATTTTCTGCTATATTTCGCCTGTGGAGCATCTCTCTTGATGGTCCAACAATAATCGGCCAGCATATTAGGATTCCATTTGCCTTGATATCTCTTTTCCATAGCTAAAACCATTTGAGTTAGCTCATTTGGTTTTATTTTATAATGGACAAATGGACGAAAAAAGTTTATTAAAAATAATTATTTAAATTCATTAATTAAAATTGAAATAATAAAAAACTGTGGATGATAGAGAAATTCCGAATACATATTTGAAAACACGATAAAAAAACTGCATTAGGTACAACTATTGGTACTCATGAAACAAAAATCATGTTGACCTGTGTAATAAAAACAATCTAATCAGTTATATCCAGTAGACTCAAAACACGACAATCAACTTCTGGGAAACCTGTTTTTCTTGAATTTTTATTTTGAGCAGTTTCAACAAATGCACTGCGCTAGCAAAAACATCATAACTTATTTAATAGTGAAATTTTGGCGAATTTCGTACCCATGAAAAAAAAACAAACTTTTACAAATCTCAATCCATCCTACATTCAAGACACCGAAAAATTACTATAACTAATACGTATTTACGAAATATATGTAAATTTTAGAATGACAGCTTGGCTGTGGAAACGTGTTGACCATTTTAAAACATTAATTGATGAATTGGACATATTGATTGTATATATATTTTAATAATTTATGTAATTTATACCCCAGAAACAATGACCAATCTGAAGTGTGAAGTCAACAATAGTAAATAATAAATATTAAAATATAATTTATGTAAACCACCAGTAATTTTTATCCCAGCAACAATGGCCAATCTGCAGCTGTGAAGTCAAATTTAAATTTCAACAGTGTTGCTGTAACAGTTTAGAATAAGTTCAGTTAGTACTGGACAATAATTTAAGTTTTCTATCTACCGACTTGTTGGCTGTGTTTTACTAGTCTGAACCACAATGTATTTTTATTAGTATTACAACTGGTTTTCACAACAATAATATGCTGAATGTTAAGAAGGATAAGTTGTATGCACTTTCAGAATTCAAAACGCAATTAAAATGAATATATATCATACAATTGTTAAAAGCATCATTACTTACGGAGCAGAACTTTGGCCATTAACAACAAAAACAAATAAGTATCTTTTGGCAACGGAAATGGATTTTATACGAAGGGCCGCAAGAATTTCAAGAAGAGATAAAATTAGGAACTCAGTTATAAGGGAGAAAATGAAGATTGAAGACACTATTTTAGATTATATTAAAACTCAGCAATTAAGATGGTACGGACATGTCCAGCGAATGGAAGAGGATCGACTACCAAAATCTGTTTTGGAATGGAAACCTGAGGGAAGACGAGGCAGAGGAAGACCTAAAACCTCCTGGAGTCTGGGAATATGTTTATACATGAAGGAGAAACATCTACAACCAGGAGAACTTTGGTCATTAACAACAAAAACAAATAAGTATCTTTTGGCAACGGAAATGGATTTTATACGAAGGGCCGCAAGAATTTCAAGAAGAGATAAAATTAGGAACTCAGTTATAAGGGAGAAAATGAAGATTGAAGACACTATTTTAGATTATATTAAAACTCAGCAATTAAGATGGTACGGACATGTCCAGCGAATGGAAGAGGATCGACTACCAAAATCTGTTTTGGAATGGAAACCTGAGGGAAGACGAGGCAGAGGAAGACCTAAAACCTCCTGGAGTCAGGGAATATATTTATACATGAATGAGAAACATCTACAACCAGGAGATTGGATCCACCGACAAAATTGGCTATTAGGAATCGGACGATGTCAAAGACATTAATCAACCGATGATCTATCTATCTAATTGATAGAAACTGATTGCATCATTATTCGATGTTCCATCTGCGAAGTAAATATTACAATACACTAAATAACTATGAATTACCTCTTATGGACTCTACAAAGAAGAAAAATTTGATGCAAAATGATGTGAATATTATATAAACTGAGTTCATGTAACTGGTTTAAAGCCTAATTCAATTGTTTCAGCAGCGCCTTTTTTTTTTTTGCACCTTTTTCTATGTATTTTCAGAACCTTTTTTTTTCCTCCTTTTACGACCAAAATTTGCACCTTAAAATCCTTTCCCTAGTCATTATATTAAGCTTTACTGCTTAAAAGTAATGTAAAATTCTCGTTAAAATTACTTCGAATATAAGCCGTCTAATGGCGTTGTTAAAATCTCTATCTGCCTTCCGACGCAAGAGAATTGTAAGTTGAGAGAAATTTAGAGTTTTTATCGGGTTTTAAATGGACCATATATCATACAATAGACTACACGCTGCGCGCAGAGTTAGAGATCCGGGTTCGATTCCCGGTTCAAGCGTTGATTTTTCTTTTAAAAAATGTATCCAATTAATTTGTGAGAAAACTAACACGGTGGCCACTGGAACGATTTTTAAGTTATGTCTTTCATTCTAATGGTCGGACTTCGCTGAATTTTTGGAGAAACTTTTTTTTTTTTACATTTCAATGGAATACATTGAGTTTCATTGCGAAAAAAATGTGACCGCTAGAGCAGTTTTTAAATTTTTGCTTCAGGTGACCACTTATAATGGTCAGATTACGCTTGTTAACGTACTCGATCACACTTTTTTGATTGCCATATGCCGAGTTTGGTTCCGAAAAAATACAAAAACTATGGCCGTTAGATTGTTAAAACGCACACAGCATGCACATACATACACACACACACACACACACACACACACACACACACACACACACACACACCACACATGCATTTATATCTTCTTCTTCCTTCCTTCCAAGTATTAGGCCAAGGCCTGTTACGATCCTATAGAAAATGTTCCCTCCAGCGTTTCATAGGACGGCCCAGTGATCTTCGTCCTCTTGGTATATAATTATGAACAGCTTTGGGGATCCGATTTGAACGCATTCTTTCTAGTTGGTATTTCCAATTTAGTTGGTAGTGTTTAATATATTCCAAAATTGGCGTAGTCTTCAATTTGCATTTATATTTAGTTATGGTTATTTTCTTTGTAGTAGGATCGATGAAGGTGTATAAACTTTTTTTTTTCAAAAATCTTTTGAATCCTTAGGAATTCGCCAAAAAAAAAGGCATATCACAAAATAACCAGTTGATCGTGGGAGACTAGTGGTTACTACATTTGTCTCTGGTTCCAATGTTCGCGGGTTCAAACCCAATCCGGATCGATCAATTTTTAGGTGTAAAAGTGCTGAGTATAGGTTAATTTGGAAGGGAATTAATAAAAGAACATGAAGCCTGAAAAGGCCTCTAAAAAATTTGAAGGACTTTTACTACCCAGATTTGATTTGTAACGGTAATGACCTTAGCTGTTAAATAAATACAAACACAATAGCGCGATATGACAAGACCCTTAATAAACCAACCGGCTTCTGGTCTCACATCCACCTATGTCATTTAGAAGAACAGTTGAATCATTACAAGGTCATTTACAAATAATTATGTGACCAGCTCCACCACTGTGGTCTCGAGGTAGCGTGCTGCCTTGTCACGCAGCGGGCCCGGGTTCGATACTCGGTCGGGAGAGTTTTCTGGGTGAGGTTTTTTATCGGGGTTTTTCCTCACCCTGTAAGACAAACGTCAGGAAAACTTTAAGGCCCAAACGGTCCCCGAAATCATATGGCCATCATCATTATCACCCTTCTCATTATCATCATCATCCTTCATCGGTGTGGAAAGCAACGGGAAGCTACCACACCTACAATTCCCTAGTAAAGCTGCAAAGCATAGCATGAAAATGCTATTATTGCAGTGAAAGACCTGCCTTCGGGCAGAATTACTATGGATGGATGGATGTGACCAGCCTCGCGGGCTAGTTTTCAACGTTTCTAAATACAGTTAATGACGTTACGGATTCGTTTCCCGGTCAGACCATAGGATTTTTTTCCTTATAGGGAATTATTTCCGTAGTTGCCCATGGTCTGGAATTTAGGTTAAGTTTCCTTAAGGATTCTCCTGGCGCATCATCATTTATCATCCATCATATCATCGGGGTAACGTAATTCCGCCTTCCAGGTACTCCAGCCTAATAAATGTATTACAATTCCGCCAGGGCCAGTGGAGAAAACCAAAAATGTCGTAAAAGATAACCTGGCGACATTTGACAAAATAAATAAACATGCCACTTTTTATATAAAATACGGTATATATCAATCGTTTATTATTATTATTATTATTATTATTATTATTATTAATATATTATTATTTTTTTTTTAGGACGGAAAAATCCAAGGAGCAAGTCCTCCGGGAGGGACTTTAAGCCGTGGGTCCCGAGTCTGAAGATTTTCAGGCTCGTAAAAAATCCTTAAGCCTGAATGAAAAGGCCTCTAAACAAAATTTACCGAATTTTCCCGTCCTAGTACTACCTTGGTTTCCTAGATGTCAGTATGAGGCGGAACGCTGACCACGTACCACTCAATATGACATTTATACGAAAACAAGTGTAACTAAATTAGTATGGTTCAAATTCTTCCCTGTAGGGGGAGAGTGCCTAAATCTCTGTAAAGGGAAAATATAGGCTTACAATACAAAAAAATTATTAGTCCACCGCTGTGGTCTCGAGGTAGCGTGATGCCTTGTCACGCAGCGGGCCCGGGTTCGATCCCCGGTCGGGGCAGTTTTTCTGGGTGAGGTTTTTATCGTGGATTTTCCTCACCTGTAAGACAAATATCAGGAAAACTTTAAGGCCTAAACGGTCCCCGAAATCATATGGCCATCATCATCATCATTATCATCGTCATCATCATCATCATCATCATCCTTCACCGGTGTGGAAAGCAACGGGAAGCTACCACACCTACAATTCCTTAGTAAAGCTGCAAGCATAGCATGATAATGCTATGATTGCAGTGAAGGACCTGACCTCGGGCAGAATTACTATGTATGGATTATTATTATTATTATTATTATATTATTATTATTATTATTATTATTATCATCATTATTATTTAGTGTTAACTACACAGTGCGACATGCCTAGATTGCCCATGATCTAACAGGCGCCTGCTGGCCTCACATCCACACATGCAATTACAGAGACAGAGGATCATACAGCCAATATCTAGTATAGAAGTGACATCTGGTCAGCATATCGGATCACCCATACGTTATAGATGATTTTCTCTACTTGCAGTTCCTACTTATTGTAACTACCCAAATTCCTCAGTATTCTGTGCGGGCACCGATCCCATACTGGCCGAAATTTCATGAGAAAATTTCTTCCCCCATAGGGACTCAAACAACGTAAGTTCCGTATCTCTGCAGCGAGGCATGATACATTAAACAGCTCGGCATAATTGCTATTACTTTTACATAATAAATGTGTCATTCTTATAAGAGTTGAGTAAAATCATGTAATTAGAAGACCTCGGAATTTTAGCCTCTACAAATGTGGATCAAGGCACCTATGATAAGCTTTAAAACTATAAGATAGGTTCAAAAATAGTTGTTTAGTAGTTTATAAAAATGTGCAATTCCACACTAACTCATTATCATTAACATTTTTTTTTCCAAATGCCCCAGGTTTGTCTTTCGACATTCCTGGTTTCTCTCCTGGCATGGCGTACTTGTAACCCACTTCTGAGGTTGGGGCGCCTGGAAGGCGGGGTTACGTTGCCCCGATGATATGATGGGCGATGATGATGATACTGATAATGGTGCGCCAGGAGAGTCCCTAATCCTAAGCTTAACCTAAGATGAATATGAATGATGATGATTGCGATGGCCATATGGTTTCGGGGACCGTTTGGGCCTTAAAGTTTTCCTGACATTTCTCTTACAGGTGAGGAAAAACCCCGATAAAAACCTCACCCAGAAAATCTGTCCCGACCGGGGATCGAACCCGGGCACGCTGCATGACAAGGCAGCACGCTACCCCGAGACCACAGCGGTGGACTCATTAACAATTAAGTAGATAAAATAATACAAGAAAAAGTTACTTAACTGTAGTAAATATATTTACTCATAAAAAATAAAACAAACTATTGTCATTTTTCTACATTAGTTCAATTACACTGGTCAACACGATTTTTGTCTCATGAGTACCAATAGTAGTACTTAATGCAGTTTTTTATCTTGTTTTCAAATGTGTATTCGGAATTTTTCCATAACCCTCAGTTTTTTTTATTTCAATTTAAATGAATGGATTTAAATAATTATTTTTTAATAAACGTTTTTTCGTCCATTTGTCCATTGTAAAATAAAACCAAATGAGCTAACTCAAATGGTTTTAGCTATGGAAAAGAGATATCAAGGCAAGTATAATCCTAATATGCTTGCCGATTATTGTTGGACCATCAAGAGGGATGCTCCAGAGGCGAAATATAGCAGAAAATCGTCATTTCTTTACCTTCTAGGTGAGTCCGAATGTTCGAATATTGTGTAGTTACGAATGTAGAAAATATTAAAGTGTTTGAAATTAAAAATTCCTGTCTCTCGGAAACCTTGCGTAATAGAGAAAAACCGATATTCATATCTGAATTCAGGAGCAAAAATACTATCAGAATCACATATTTTTCTTTCTGAAACAAAAAAAAGTTTATTTTTTGTTGCTCAGTGTTTTCTGATAAAATTCCGAAGAACTCCGGAAATTTCCGATAACGTTGAACTGGGACGATATATGTAATTTTAATTTTACAAAATGCAATTTAAGCCTCAATAACACGAAAAAAGTGCAGTGATTTAAATAGGCATTTTTAGGCACAGTTCCAGATGGTATAATTTTTCATGAATCATTGTAGGCTACCTACATAATTCGTTTATACTAGAGCATTGGTAGGTAATGGCAACACTGCTGTAACATCACAAAAAATTATTTAGGTTATTTTTGACAATACAAACTTCATTTATAATCTCTTGCCAAGTCAATTATACGTTGCCAAATTCTTGGAAGATACCGAACTCCGTCTGCAGCACCATTTCTGGATATCTCTCTCATCTGATCAATCTAGAACTTTCTGGATATGAACTCTTGATTGAAATCGAATGCCTCGTAGAAGTTATTTGATCTTTGGGGATAAGTTATAATCACAAGTGCTCATATCTGGTGAATGATGTTCAAGTACTTCCCAATTCCACCTTCTAAACAAATTCCACTGAACTTTTTTTAGCGGGGGTATCACCTACTAAATGTGAGAAACAGTGAATTTATTCACAAAATATTGCTATTTTGAGACGTGGGCTAGTGGTCAGCGTTTCTGACTACAGTTCATGAGGTCCCGGGTTCGATTCCCGGTCAAACCATAGGAATTTTTCCTTAAAGGGAATTCTTCCTGTGGGTGTCCATGGTCTGAAATGTAGGTTAAGAACTCTCCAGGTGCTTCATTATCATTTATCGTCCATCGTGTCATCGGGGTAACGTAACTCCGCCTTCTTACTTACTCAGTGGCACTATCGAACCCGTAGGTTCATGGCCGAGCGGACATAAGCTCTCCATATATCCCAATCCTGAGCTAATGTTTTCCAATCATTCCTGTATAATCTACTTCCCTCAAATCATAGTTAATATTATTCTCCATCTCATTCTTGGTCTACCAACTGGGTATTTTCCCTCTGGCTTTCCTACAAGAAGCTTCCATGCACGTCTTTCATTCCCCATACGCTCAACATGTCCTGCCCATCGCAGTCTACGAGACTTAACTGTTCTGATTATATCTGGCTTCCTACAAAGACCATGTAGTTCATTGTTATGTAGTCTTCTCCATTCACCTGTCTGTTCATCTCTCTTTGATCTAAAAATTTTCCTAAGAACTTTATTCTCAAATACTCGTAATCTCATTTCCTCTCTTAAAGTAAGACTTCCTACAAAGACCATGTAGTTCATTGTTATGTAGTCTTCTCCATTCACCGTCTGTTCATCTCTCTTTGATCCAAAAATTTTCCTAAGAACTTTATTCTCAAATACTCGTAATCTCATTTCCTCTCTTAAAGTAAGACTCCATATTTCGCACCCATATAATATAACCGGTAGAATAATAGTTTTATATATTTTCAGTTTAATGTTTTTTGAAAGCAGTTGGGACATCAAAAGTCTCTGCAATGCATAATAGCACGCATTTCCAGAATTGAGCCTATGTTTAACTTCTTTGTGCATCTCATTCCTATTTGTAATTACTGTTCTTAGGTATTTGAATTCAGAACTCCGCCTTCTAGGCGCCTTAACTTCAGAAGTGGGTTACAATTACGCCAATGTCAGGAGAGAACACCAGAAATGTCGAAACAACAACCTGGGGGCATTGAATAAAAAAATACAGATTTATAGGTACAACAAAGTCTACTCAATAACATACTACAAGATTTCAGTGGTCACCACTAGGATCGCTGACTTACAACTATGTTGTCATAACTTATTAATAATTTTATTGCAGCCAAATAGCCAGGATTAAAATAGAATACATTTTAAATTTACATATTTGCATATTCACACACTGTTTTTGTTCTTTTTGTGCATAGCTCAATGTGATATCGGTCACACGATTTTTCGCATAGCGTACATTGACAGTCTATATTTGCTTCATGAAATTTTGTGTTGTTCCATATCAGGTGGTGGAATCCATGGACTGCCAACCTAGTGATGACGTGTCTCATTTCGAAATTTTCTTTTGTCCACGCACGGTCCACCATTGCCCCGGTGCTGTAGAATTCTGGATGTATTTCTTCTCTTTTTCTGTTCAATGTTGCTAGCAGCTGCTCAGATGCGCTGGTGCTGGGTAAGAGTATGCTTGTTCTGAGGTCGTCGATGAGGAAAGTTTCCTTCGCCAGTAGGTATACGAGTCTTGAATGTGTTACTTTTGACACTCCTAATACTGCCTTTATATATCTCGCTTTCGCCCTTTCTAGAGAGGAAAGATTCTTCATTGTTAAATGTGTCCATATGATTTCTATGCCGTATGTCAGTATTGGTAGAATTTTTGCTCTAAATAACAGCATTGCCGTCTCTAAGGTGAGGAATCTAATGTTTCTTATTTCATGCATTGCCATTATTGCCTGGGTTGTCTTTTCTGTGATATGTTTTGTGAAGCATTTTGCGCTTGTTTGTAGCGTGATGTCTAGGTATTTGAAGTCTGGTACTATTTTCAGTTTAGTTTCCCTTATGTAGCCTATATCTCTTCATTTATGGCGGCTCTTCCTCCGTTTCTGAAGATCATTGTGTCCGTTTTTGATATATTAATGTCCAGCTTGTTCTTAGAGCACCAATTTTCCACTTCGTTTATTGTTTCCTGAAGTGTTGTTATGTCTCTGGAACCGATTAAGATGTCGTCCGCATATGCGCACGAGAAGATCCCATCTTTTTGGGTAATTCTAAGGATTTCTTCGGTTGCTAGTATAAACAGTAAGGGGCTTAGTGGATCGCCCTGCAGTACTCCATTTGTTTGAATGATCGGTTTTGACATGATGATGTTATCTAAGACATATATTTCATTCCAGCTCAGCAGTGTATTGATGAGGTTCGTCCATATGTTGTTGTTTCCTAGTGTCTCCTTTAGTTTTTCTATCACTAGTTGCCTGTCTATTGTCATTACTTATCGAATACCATAATATTATAATGATATGGTGAAAAGAAAAATTAATGTCTGAACCAGGAATCGAACCATGGATTCGTATTCCGCACGAGCGTGCAAGACCACTACACTATTCGAGACATTGCACGCTCGTACGGAATACGAGAGGTCCACGGTTCGATTTCTGGTTCAGACATTAATCTTTCTTTTCACAATATCATTATAATATGATCCATTATTGGAACTGTGTTAAAATAACAATATTGGAAGGTGTTAAATATTATCGAATACCCTAGTATTCACAACTCAGTTGTGAACGTGATATAGCATTGAGAATGTCACAAATGCAGTGAACAAACTCGAGTCTGCAAGGGAGTTAAGAAGTATGAGGTGAGTCAAGAAACAACTCAACAAAATTAAAATAAACCTCATAGTGTTATTTCCTACCTACATAACCCTAGTATTTATTCCTTCAGAAAAAAAAATAGTCATAAAACCTAATATCCATGTAATAATAATAATAATAATAATAATAATAATAATAATAATAATAATAATACTTTATTTATTCTGGCAGAGTTAAGGCCATAAGGCCCTCTCTTCCACTCAACCAGCACAAATACAAATAAATATTCGACAAATATAGATATACACTATACTAATTATAAACCGTTAAAGATACAATAAATGTAGCAATGTAAATGTCATGTACAAACAACATTTTATAGGGTAATAACAATAATGGTACGATAATAATAATAATAATCATCATCATCATAGTACATTCACGAATTTAGGCCATTTGTTGACCTGTTTCGGCCTCAAGAGAAACACCATCCAGAAGTCTTTTGAGTGGACGTCCTGGTCTTCTTCTTCCTGCAGGTTGATATCTTAACATTTGTTTGGGTATTCTGTGATCTTCCATTCGATGAACATGTTGCATCCATCTTGACTTATAATCAGAAATTTTGTTTTATAAAGATTCCATGTGTAATTCTTCTAAGTTGTCTTCATTTTTTTTGTGATCTAGTAGTGTGTATCCTGCAGTCCTCCGAAGATATCTCATTTCAGCAGATCTAAGTCTCTGTATATCCTTCTGTTTCAACGTCCATACTTCGCTACCATACAAAAGAGTTGGAAGAGCCAGTGTTTTATACACTTTCAGTCTTGAATTCTTTTGGACTAACTGTGGCTTGAAGATAGAATTTATTAACCCTAAAATTCTTAAAAATTTAGATATTTTTGCATTTACATCCTTTTCTTCTTCATATGAGATATTGCATCCTAGATATGTAAAATTATTCACCTGCTCCAAAATTTTATTGTCCAGTACAATTTTACTTCTGACAGGATCTACACCTTGAAATGCCATAATTGTTGTTTTTTCTGTAGATATCTTTAATCCATATTCTTCTGTAATTTTGTTAAGTTCATACAGACCTTTCGGTAGATTATCTTCGGAATTTGCTATTATTATTTGGTCATCTGCAAACAATATGGTGTTTAATTTTCTATTTTATGATATTCTTATTCCAAATTTATATGTTTTGTTCCAGCAACATATTACTTCATTGATATAAATTGCAAAAAGTGTTGGGGATAATAATAATAATAATAATAATAATAATAATAATAATAATAATAATAATAATATAAATATGATAAATTATACGGGAAACACCAATTAATATATATATATCTTACACTGGATAATAATGAAGTCGAGTTTAGAGCAAATATAAATTTAGATTTCTTTTAACAGATGCCAATGTCCGGCAGCCCCTAATCTTTAGAAAAAAATAATAACTCTTGTATTAAGCCATTGTAACCAAACTACACTATTTGTATATAATCACTGTAACTATTTGAAGTTTTAATTTCATTGCAGGTAAAGGTGAAAGTATATGGGACAGATATGTTCACTCTAATCCTAAATATATTGGCGCAACTGGAGACATTTCTTGTGATTCATATCACAAGTACAAAGAAGATGTCAAGATTCTTAAAGACATGGGGGTTAGTATGGTATCTAAATGTCCACAATGGAACGGGCCACAGTTTAAAGGCAATTTAGTTTATATTCTATCTTATGATTTAATATGCTTGAAGGGGGCGATGGGTGAAAAATTGACCATTTGAGATCAAAATTGGCATTTTTTGTACTAAAAAATAGCCTGTACTCTAATGTATATGTTGGCAAAGTTTCAGAGGCCTATGGCGCTTCTAAGTGCCCTAAATTACGTCAGAGTTAAAACGCTGCGCCAGTTAAATACCACCTGCATGCAAACCTTTAAACTTGTTTTTCCATACTTTTATTTCCACTGCATTTTTGTACATTCAAAATTGAATGGAATTCAAAAATTTTGTCCCAGAAGGTTCAAATTTTTACTGCATGTCCTAAAAACAATAGGTAACAAAGTAATGCATGGGTTTCATGATTGAAGTAGTATTTTAAGAAATAACAAATAAAATGTAGGCCTATGCAATTATTATTTTTTTTTGTAATTCCACGCATGAGGTACAACATTTTTTTCTCCCTTTGTATTCACATTATACGAATTCTAATGCATGATGTTTTTCTAAATATTTTAGGAGTCTGGCACAAAACAAAAAAAAATCAGACATTTTACTAAAAAATTGTGGAACCCATTTAATTATAATATATGTAATTTTTTAAAATATAATATTTAATAACTCATAAAATAAATGTCCCACAAGAATGAAACTTTAACACATCATTATGTGTCATGCTGTGAATGTTTGTACAAAAAATCAAGTCTCTAGCTCAAAAAATGTAGAAAATAGAAATTTCACCTCTCACCCCCCTTAAATAATATTGTTTCTGATCGGAAAATGGTAAATACGTCGTTTTTAAATTTTGCTTTTGTATTAATATCCCGTCTTTTACGTTATTTCTTCCTCAACTTCTAATACACGTTTTCGCTCTTTATCGTGCTTTCTTCATACCGTTGGTAGCGATGGCTATCGGCCTTCGGATGAGAGTTGCGTAAATGGCAAGAATTGTTAGACCAACCGCTGGATCTCACGCTCTGACGGCTCTGCCAATAAGGGAATAGTTCAAGTGAGAGTGGACGTCTACCGCAACCATCACTGCACTTGACGCCATTATAGCGCGTTAGTAAGGTTCGAAATTGCTGAGATGTTGTCAGCTGTATTAGTCATTCAAAATATCTCTGCAGGCGGATGAATTACGAAACTCTGTTTGTTGCTACACGTGACGTCATATAAGGCAGTGTATACTGTCAGCGTCCCACGTCCCATTCCCCTCTGCACTCATAGATAGCAGTGTCACGTGTTCTATTCCTGCATAAACACGACTGCAGTGCCCTCCGTCAACAACTGCGCTTATTCCTTAAACGGGTAATATTTCTGCTAACCACATACATAAAGCGGCCCCTCCCACTGAATATCCATACCGGTAACACTGTCGAGAAAACGTCAGAGCCGGAGACTCAGTGGCTGGACTGTAACTTTCGTATCGGAGTGTGGATGGTCTAACTGGTATCATACTGATGCGTATAGTCAGAGATCCGGGGTTCGAACCTTAATTTTTCTAAGATGTATATGTGTGTCTATAGGACCTATGATACAAAAGCAAACTCGGAACTGAAGCAACATGTATGCAAATTTTTAAGCTGCACAAGGCAATTTAATGCTGAACTATCAAGTAGCAGTAGCTTTCTGGTAGAGATCCTATTTTCATGGCTTCTGTCCCACCCTTGCAGAAACACGTATATATCTCACCTCGTCATTGATTGGAAATAAATTTATATATTTTTTTGTTAGATGCAGTTCTACAGATTCTCCATTTCATGGTCTCGTGTGATGCCTACAGGAGATATTACTGTTATCAACCAGCCTGGAATCAACTATTATCACGACTTAATAACCGAGTTGTTAAACAATGGAATTGAACCAGTGGTAAGAATACATTCACTGTTTGTTGTGAACATCTCAGTAGTAGTAACGATGATGATGATGATAATAATAATAATAATAATAATAATAATAATAATTAATAATAATAACAACGACAGAGATAGAAAAAAATAGACTAGAATGGTTTGGACATTTAAAAAGAATGGAAAAGGAAAGACTACCACAAAGACTGTTAAATTTCAAGATACAAGGAAAACGACCACGAGGTAGACCATGGGAAATATGGATTAACCAAGTGAAGAAAAGTCTACAAGAGAGAGGATACGACTGGGAAGACTAAAAAGAAGCAAAGCATGGGAAGATAATGATGGTTGGAGGCATATTTGGAATCGACCTTCCGAAAGGAGGACATGATAAGAGGATGAATAATAATAATAATAATAATAATAATAATAATAATAATAATAATAATAATAATAAATAATAATAATAATAATAATAATACTAATAATAATATAATAATAATAATAATAATTTTACCAATTGATCATAGCAATGGACTCTGGAATGACTTTTCCTACAAAAATCAGTGATTCATTACACAATAATAAATTCTGCTGAAGATGGAAGCCAGTTTCTGAAAGGCCTACAGTTTTAATAAATAAATAAAATTTTAACCTAATTCAGAACAACAGCACCCGCCGAGATATTTGTTTATTTTAACATTTATTTTAAAATAAATCTAAATTTATATTTGCTCTAACCTCGACTTCATCATTACCCAGTGATAGGTACATATATTAATTGGTGTTTCTCGTATAATTTATCATATTTATACTATTATTATTATTATCATACATATTATTATTGTTATTATTATTACCATTTTTAATTTAAATTCTCAAGAATTTCAAGAAGGGATAAGGTCTGAAACAGCACAATAAGGGAAATTATGCAAGTTGAAAAAAAAATATTAGGAAAAATAGAAGAACAACTTTTGAAATGGTATGGACACCTTATAAGAATGGAAGAAGAGAGAATGCCAAAGAAAATCCTTAATTGGAAAGCTAATGGAAGAAGTGGAAGAGGAGGCCTAGAGATGATGGATGGGGTGAAGAGAAATATGGAAGCTAGAGATTTGAGGGAAGAAGATGCTTTAGACAGGAATCTCTGGCGACAAATCGCTTTGGGTTGAAGGAGATGACACTGTATTGTGGAATATTCCCTATATATATATATATATATATATATATATATATATATATATAATCATTGTATAAATGTTGTTTGTACATGAAATTTCCATGGCAACATTTAATATATTTTAACTGTTTATAATTAGTATAGTGTATAAATAAGGTGGATCCGTGGCACAAGCGTTTAGACGCTCGCCTCTTACCGCTGGGGTCCCAAAATCAAGTCTCGGCCACTGCATGTGGGTTTCGTAGTAGACGAAACGGAGCTTGGGCAGGTTTTTCTCGGGGTTCCTCCCGTTTCCCCCTGCCACAATTTCATTCCACCATTTCTCTATACTCATCCATTTTGTTTCATTTCATTCATCCACCTCTGTGATGATGCATCAGGCGTGGTCGGCCAGCACCCTTGTCATTCACAGACCTCTATAAATAGGGGCTCATCTCATCCCTCGAACCGACCCTGAGTTGGACACGAGTTGAGGATTTTTTTTTAGTGTATATATAATCTATATTGTCAAATATGTATTTGTAATTTGTGCTGGTTGAGTGGAAGAGAAGGCCTTATGGCCTTAACTCTGCCAGAATAAATAATAGTATATTATGTTGCGAGCCCTCCATGGTATCTTTACTTGTCGTGGTGGAGTGGCTTGCGTGCTTAAATGATCCTGAGAGCTATGCCGGCGGTAGCATTGCTGCAGATAGGGTTACCCATGCCGGACTGGTCGAAGGTGATAAGCCAGACGAAAAAAGTACCTTGGGCGAAAGAGTGACGATCTTTCACCGTAAAAATACAACCGTCAAGAAATGCGGACATGGGTTCATTTGGGGTAAAATTTTCCGGAGGTCAAATAGTCCCCCATTCGGTTCTCCGGGAGGGGACTACTTCAGGGAACCCATGCCAAATTAAACATAGGTTCAATTCTGGAAATGCATGCTATTATGCATTGCAGAGACTTTTGATGTCCCAACTCCTTTCAAAAAACGTTAAGCTGAAAATATATAAAACTATTATTCTACCAGTTATATTATATGGGTGCGAAACATGGACTCTTACTTTAAGGGAGGAAAGGAGATTACGAGTATTTGAGAATAAAGTTCTTAGGAAAATTTTTGGACCAAAGAGAGATGAACAGACAGGTAAATGGAGAAGACTACATAATAATGAACTACATGGTCTTTATAGGAAGCCAGATATAATAAGAACAGTTAAGTCCCGTAGACTGCGATGGGCAGGACATGTTGCACTATGGGAAATGAAAGACTTGCATGGAAGCTTCTTGTAGGAAAGCCAAAGGGAAAACGCCCAGTTGGTAGACCAAGAATGAGGTGGGAGAACAACATTAACTATGATTTGAGGGAAGTAGATTATACAGGGAATGATTGGAAAGCATTAGCTCAGGATAGGGATGTATGGAGAGCTTATGTCCGTGCGGCCATGAACCTACGGGTTCGATAGTGCCAGTGAGTAAGTAAGTAAGTAAGTAAGTAAGTAAGTAAGTATATATAATCTATATTTGTCAAATATGTATTTGTAATTTGTGCTGGTTGGGTGGAAGAGAAGGCCTTATGGCCTTAACTCTGCCAGAATAAATAATAGTATATTATGATGCGAGGTTGGGAATTGCATTTTACAGGATCGAGGAAAAATGTTTAAAAACCGAGCTATAGCGAGGTTTTTAATTTCCGAGATTCTGTAAAACACTTTACAAACGTGCGTTGTACATTATTTTTTGCGCGATGGTGTTTTCAAAATAATAAATAATAGTAAAATAATAACATCTTTGTTGGAAATATTTGCGGTCATTATAAACAATTGACTAACGTTAACAGTGTGGGCAATGTATATTAGTTGAAACAACAGGAGGCCTTGAGAACAATTATTGATAACATGGCCGCAAGTACGTATTTATTGTTTTATATTGTTTCAAATAAAGTTCATTAATTTAAAATGCAGTGATTTGTTTGGATATTTTTTGTGTATACATTGTACGTTGTATACATAGAGGGCAGTTGTTTTACTTCCCGCACGAGGGTGCAAATGTAATATTACAGTATAGTTATTTAGGTTGGCAACCCCGAAATAGAGAAAGTTGAACTTTCAGTAATGGTCGCCATTGCTGGTAAGTACGACAAAACGCACTATCGCGCAAAAATATTCATCATCATCATCATCATCATCCGGTATCATGGCAGCTGCTGCCGTCTTCCGGAAACCAAACGCCATTCCTCTCTGTCCATCCATTGATCTTCCCCCATTCCTCTGATATTCATAGCTGCTTGTACCCCTTCTATACAAGTTTTCTTCGGTCTTCCTCTCTCCCTCGTTTCCATTGGGATCCATTCCATAACAATTTTTGGCAATCTTTGCTCTGGCATTCTTTTGACATGACCATACCACTGCAATCTTTTCGTCCTAGAGTGTGTTTCCGAGGCATGATGTTTGGTTTTTTAGCATTTTTTCTTTTTATGATGAACGAGGAGCTGGCCCGATCCATGAACCCCCAACCTGGGGGACGGATAATTTTTGTTCAAGGTTTTCTTCCTCTAGCCTTTGATAGTCCACTATCTTACTGCAAGGCAGCAGCGCTAGTTTTGGTCCGCCCTGGGTATTTTATTTCCCCAGTACCCGCCATATCTGGTGAGCATTCCCCTATCCGCCACCTGGGGAGGCGTCCGATGGGAGACTAGCAACTCCACACGGAAAAATATTATTATTATTATTATTATTATTATTATTATTATTATTGTTTGGTTTTTTTAGCATTTTTTCTTTTTATGATGAACGAGGAGCTGGCCCGATGCATCAACCCCCAACCTGGGGGACGGGTAATTTTTGTTCAAGGTTTTCTTCCTCTAGCCTTTGATAGTCCACTATCTTACTGCAAGGCAGCAGCGCTAGTTTTGGTCCGCCCTGGGTATTTTATTTCCCCAGTACCCGCCATATCTGGTGAGCATTCTCCTATCCGCCACCTGGGGAGGCGTCCGATGGGAGACTGGCAACTCCACACGGAAAAATATTATTATTATTATTATTATTATTATTATTATTATCATTGATTCTTTTCATTGTCTCATTAAATTAGGAATTTGTCCAAAATATTGAAGTAATCAAGGGTTTCTGGGCTCATTTATTGTGTTCTTTACTTATGAGATATCCATTCCTCGAATGTTGCAGGTACACTCGATGTAAAAGTATTGACTCTCTACACATGTTACATAAACTGTCTTTTTTACAGGTTACAATGTATCACTGGGACCTGCCACAAGCACTGCAAGATTTAGGAGGCTGGGTGAACCCCATATTGGCTGATTATTTTGAAGATTATGCTCGCATCCTCTTTACACAATATGGGAATAAGGTATACCTCCTCAGTTATGCAGGAGTTTCCGTGACTTTGGTCTAGAGAGCTTCAGTTCGTGAACTATGTAAGGTTTGGAATCATTGATCCCAGCAATGTAGATGTTTTAAATGACTATTTAACTCATGTCCCAAATGGGAGTCAATGACCAATCACATTTCAATGAATTTTTATTTACAACCAATCACAGTCGTTTTTCACCTTGATTTTATAAATTTAATTTTATCACTTTAAAATCAATCTCCTCCTTTTTAACATTCTCAATAGGTCATAGCATTATTTTGCAGTGACTGACTCTCTAAGAAATACATTGAATATAAGAATGTATACATTAAGATGTAAAAATCCTAGAATGCATGTGGCTACCAGATTGTATATATAGTGCACGAATGTAACCAGATAGTGCTTGCGTGATATAATATAAAATAGTTGTAGCAATTGATTATACAAAAAAAAACATTGTTTGCACTTTCTTAAACATATTATTTCCCAGGAATTTACGTTCCAGAAAAATATAATTGACATATTTACATTACAGGACATCAGAAATTAATTAATAACCTATAATATTGGTTATAAACAGTTTGATGTGTTTCATTTTTTCTCCACTAGGGTGCATTCTTACAATATTGCGATCCTTTGGCAATAAATAATATGGTCTGGTTGCAGTGATGAAAAAAATCAAGCATAACAAACGTTTCTTATTTGTTTTCAAACGTCGCCGTTTACATTATATACCGGTATATAAATATTTTAAAATAGCTATATTTAAATAATGATTTGTGAGTAAACAGCTTAATTATATTCGTTAAATAGTCGTAACAAATGCCACTCTTGATTTCCAAATTCCCTAGATAAATTGGAAATCACTCGTGCCATTACTTATGAAAATTTTCAAACAATTAAAATGTTTAAAATAATCTGGCATTGACAGGTCAGCCGCGGTGGACTAGCGTTTATGTTCCTTGCCTCTGATCCCAAGGGTCGATGGATTTTTTAGGATGGAATAATCCAAAGAACAAACCGTGGGTCTCGAATCCAAAGATTTTCAGGCTTGTAAAATAAATTTAAGCCTGAATAAAGATGTCTCTAAGCAAAATTCACCTATCTTGATCATGCTACTAATACCTAGGTGGGCCTAGGCCTACCAGCCTCTCATCCACATATGTTAATCATAGAGGTTCATCTAGCCAGTGTAGACATGACTGGATTCTCCAGCCGTTATACCTGGTTTTCTCAATCTGGATTCGCTAATTATTGTATTTTTTTTGTATTGTAAGCCTATGCTTTCCCTTTACAGAGATTTAGGCGCTCTCCCCCTACAGGGAAGAATTTGAATCATACTAATTTAGTTACACTTGTTTTCGTATAGATGTCATTTTGAGTGATCCGTGGTCAGCGTTCCACCTCATACTGACATCTAGGAAACCAAGGTAGTACTAGGACGGGAAAATTCGGTAAATTTTGCTTAGAGGCCTTTTCATTCAGGCTTAAGGATCTTTTACGAGCCTGAAATGCCTCACGAGCTGGGTGAGCACCAATCCAATACTGACCGAAATTCCATGAGAAAATTTCTTCCTCTATTGAGACTTGAACCAGTGCAAGTTCCGTAGCTCTGCACCAAGGCATCTTGCCTTAACGACGCCGGACCTTTAAACCCAAACTTAAATTAAATCCAGATCATCAGCAACCCAGGAATAATTGTCTTTAAGAAAAAAAAAATGCTATGGTCTGATCTGGATTCGAACCCAGGACCCCATTAACTGCAATTAGAATCTCCAAGTACTAGCCTGTGAGACTGGCCATTGCAATCATTTTAAAGCATTAAAATCACCTTTGCAGAAATGTATGGTTACATGAAGATAGAGCCCTTCAATTGTGGCGGACAATTTTGTTTCTCACAAGGGAACTGTCAACTAATGCATGCCGAAATCTTCTTTGAAATTTCTCCCAGAGAAGCGTTATGATATACCAAGTCCGTGTCTAAAATATTACCGTATTTTACGGACTATAAGACGCACTTTTTTCTTGGAAAAATTACCTCCAAAATTTAGGTGCGTCTTATACTAGACATTAATATAAAAATGTCCAGTGTTTGATTTAAAATTCCTGCCAGTCTTAAAAATGGCCATATATTTGATGCCGCGGGAAGCCTATCTATATCTGGCAACATTGGATTCAACTAGCAGCAGCAGTGCACCGATGCGACGAATATGAGTTGCGGGGATTTACAAGCTTGCTAACACTCTCCCTCCCGCCATGCCATCACAAACCCAGAACACTATCGAGCATATGATGCATTAATGCAGTCTACGATGCCAGTGAACTTGAACAAATGGATGATGGATGAAGCCCAACATAAATTCACGCCGAAGGGAGCTTTAAAACGACATACAATCAAACAAGTGTGTCAATGGATAAAAAAAAGTCGTGGTCTAGAGAGAGGGAAGACATTGTTAAATCTTTCAAGAAGTGCGGCGTAAGTAACGCTCGCGATGGCAGTGAATATAGATATATATTATGAAGAGGACAACGATGACGACGAAGAGGAGGAAGAAGAAAGTTCAGATGACGATTTTCAGGGATTTTAAAGATCAGAACGGTTCTATAAACTATTTTTTTTTAGTCTGGCTTTGCAATCTAATGATAAAATTGGTAAAAATGTATATTTTTTAAATTGCTTGAAAATTAAGTTGCGTCTCGTAGTCCGTAGCGTCTTATAGTTCTTAAAATATGGTATCTGCCTTCTTAACTGTAAAACACAGAAATTAAAACCAGAATCAAGCAATGGCAACCCACTGTGTGAATGAGATGAACTCCCTGCTTGAATAGAACAGAGTGAAGTGAGACGGGGTACAACGTGGACGGCAGGTTGTGAGAGTTATCCATTCCACCAAGTCCGGAGTTGTTTTACTTCCCTGTAGTTTAAATGAGAGATTTGGCACTGGATTTTGGTGCCTTGCCGTTAGAAATGGTGGTAGATAATATTTTGACTTAGCCTTGGTACATCACAATGCTTCTTGGAGAGAAATTTCAAGATAGGTTTTGGTGTGCATTCCCTTGTTAGTGTTACATTGAAACATATTGCAGGTGAAATGGTGGATTACAATCAATGAACCAGATCATGTGTGTCAGGGATATGCTGAAGGGTCCTTGTTTGCTCCAGGATTAAGTTATGCTGGAGTGGGTGACTATCTCGCTGCACATACCATATTGCAAGCTCATGCAAGAGTTTATCATTTGTATGACAAAGAGTTCCGCAATGCTCAGAAAGGTAATAATGAAGTCCCAGATTTTTATGTCATAAATAGATAATCTTCTTCTTCTTCACTTCCTGGTTTCGACATTAGTTGCTTGTTCCGTCTTCACTAATAGATCTAAGACCATATCTTCTGAGGACGTCCGACATCTCTTCTTCCTCTTGAGAAATAATGTAAGATTTTATTTGGTAATCTACTTTCTTCCATTCTTTCTACATGTTCTTTCCACTGAATCTTGTTGTTAAATATATTTTCTTTTATGGAGTAGATCTGCATTTAAAGTGGGATACTTGTTCAATAATTTTCCAAGTTCAAATTTTAATCCAATCCTTTATACCCAATTGTTTGTCCTTAATTCTACGCTGAGGTCGTCCTTAGTTAAGTCCGTCCGAGTTTCTATTGTGAAGAATAGGAGTAATGTGTTTTTCTCTGATTGCGGTACCAACGCTATGCAGAGTAGACCATTGTTGGGGCTGACACCTCAAAGCTTTAGGTCCAGCTTCTGGATGTACTAACCCCATCTAGAGGGTTGCCACTTCCGCCAACCCATTAAAAATTAGTTGTCGTTGTGGACTTTACTCTTGTTTCCCTAAGCATAGGTCTCTTATCATCCCAGAGAAAGGATCCCCACTTCCCATCAGTTATCCGAACCAAATCGCCGAAGGGATTCTATACCACAACCTTGATTTGGGTTATTCGGATTAGCAAGTCCACCTCGAGCAGGTTGGGAAAGGAGTTGATATGCAGAGGCTGAGTGTTTGCAATGGGAACTATATTGCGCATGCATACCCTTGAACCCATAAATAGATAATAAATGTAATATATGGAGTTATAAAGAGTAATTTTGGTAAACAAATGTCAACTGCAACCAAATTGAGATTACACAATGTAACTGCAAAATTCGTTACTAAATTCAAAATTGAAATCAAAATTGCAAGCAGCGCAGAAGAGATATTTACGTCCACTCCTAGATTTGACAAAAAAAAAGAGAAGCAAAGAAACATAGATATATGTGTGAAATTGAAAGTTCAAAATATAGGCCTAGTTGAAGAAATTCAGAATTATCAAAGCAATTGATTCCAACATGTCCAAAGAATGGAAACATTGAGCTAAAAAAAACTCCAAGTAGATGATCATAAACCAGTGTAGGGGTGACACGTGATCAGCATGCCAGATCCCCCAGCCGTTATAACGGTCTTCTCAACCTGGAGTTGCTACTTATTGTAGCTACCCAAATGCACCATGATGCTTGGTGGGCACTGGTCTCATACTGGCCAAAATTCAATGAGAACATTTCTTTCCCCATAGGGACTGGAACCAGCACATGTCATGTAGCTCTCGCCAAGGCTTCTTGCCTTAACCACTTGGCTATGGCACAGGACGATATTGAGTTAAAAGTAACCTAATATCACCATATAGTGAAGTAGAGTAGGCATTTTTTGTACATTACAGGCCTCGGGAGGTCCTTGGGGTAGTAGGAGGTTAAGGCTCCCACCTTTTCTAGACAATCGACACTTGATGTCAGCCGGGTTGTAAGCCCTGCGTGACGGCCGTCTTTACCCACAGAACAAGCATCTGGTGGAGGCTGAGTCGACCCCAGGGCCATGGTGCCACCAGAAGGTTTGGGTCAGTTTAAAAATCCTGACCCCACTGGGACTTGAAACCTCGACCTTCTGGTTTGTAGCGCACTGCCTTAACCACTACGCTACGGCGTGCCCCCAAAATCACCATATTTGCAATGTAAAATCTGAATTAGCTAAGACAATATAACCAACGTATCTCAAAAACCTGCTAAAAAACAAGTGAATGCTAAATTAATCTGGTGTACAAACTCGCCCATTTTCTCACCATAACTTGCCCACTAATGTGAGTGGATTCCTGAGATAAAATCCTCTTATATATGAGTAAACATGTTGACAATTGACTGTAGTGGGAATGTGTATTATCACCTTGGCCAACATAACGCTAGCAATCAACTTGTTCTCTGATCAAATGCTCACAGATGGCACAGTGGCATAGAATAGCCCAATTTCATTCTGAACATATTTTAGGGTCATTCTCTTGTATACATTTTTAAAATTTATATTGAATATTAATATCTGTTTATTAAAAATAAATGAGTGAATATAATTGTTACGCCGGAAGTTAATCCCAGTCATAACGTAACGTAAAAAAATATCTATAGTTTAAGTGGTCTGTGGTCCGAGCGGTTGGCCTTGGTTTTTGGTGGACGAATTTCACATATAAACACATTAAAACAAATATTGCCATAATTTATTAAATAAAACAACCATAAAGAGACATATTTAAATTATCATAAAAAAATAACAGAAATCGCCATGTTGAATTGAGTCGAAAGATTAAACTTTGTTAATAATCAGAGAGAGAAAAACATTTAATAAAAATCAACTTTAGGTTATTATTCATCTTGCTTGACCCTTAGGTCTTCTTATATCATGCATATTCTTAACAATTAATAAAATTATTCTAAGTTATTTGACTCTGAAAATTACCATTTTAGAAAACTTGAACTTTTTAGAGTGATAATAGTGTTGTTTCTTACCCAAGAAGCTGCATTCCTCCCAGGAGGACCGAAGGGTTCGGTTCCCCGCACCGATCTGAATTTGTTAGAAAAATCGCCAATATTTATATGATCGTTTTAAGTTTCTAATCGGGGGAAACTCGGGTGGAAAGTTAACTTTTCCCTTCCATACATGTGGGGTTTTTTCATCGGTTTTCACTTACACCTTTCACGTGATGTAGTTCAAAAATTTCATATATGTCAAAATGGAAAACTCTGTTCCACTTTCACTTCTTGCAGCTCAAATTCACCCTTATCTAATGTGGTCATCTCTGATCTTTCTGTCAAAACAATGTTGATATGACTTTACATCCTGGAATTTTGCGACATGGTTTTGATCCAGGATATAAAACATTATACATTTTTAGTAGCTTTTTTATATTTTTAAAAGCCCTTGTATTAACTTTGAGTATGACTAATTTGTATTTCAATGTGGTTATTTATTTCCTATCTTCTGGTATAATAAACAAGTATATATGTATCATTAGAAGCCTTACTAGCTTTATAAAGTAATGTTAAATTCCAATAAATGTCTTCTTAACTAAGAAGCCGCCATTTGCAAAGATAGAAGCAATGGTTACAAAAGCATTTGGCGATAGGGAATACAACGTATATAAGAGAAAAATTTGCGTCTAGATCGTAACTCGCCTCGGTAGCTCAGTTGGTAGAGCACTTGGCCCGGAAAGCCAAGGGTCCCGGGTTCGAGTCCCGGTCTAGGCGAAAAAAAAATTTCTCTTCAAATATAATATAAAATATAAGTATATATGTATATGATTTATCTGTTTTTTATAATATTTTATTATTATGGCGGTTAGGCCCTAGTGTAGGCGCAACAATAATATGAAATAAATTGTTTTTTTATTTTGCAAGAATTGTGTCTTGCAACTTGTACTATCCAGTATTAATATCTCTGTATTTTATAATTTTAGGTAAAATTGGATTGTCCTTTGCTGGTATGTGGTTTGAACCAAAATCAGACACTGAATGTGACAAAGAAGCATCAAACCTTGCAATTCAGTTTGAGGTAAATGCCAGGACTTTCAACATTTAACTATACTTAATATTGTTATTATAATGTATTTAATTTTAATCTTTTAAATATGGATTTAAATCCCCACTGTATGTGCCGCTGGATGCAATTATACTGGGGTTTAAAATTTAAGATTTAAAATAAAATTCACTTCATATCCAGTCTTCTAATTAATGGGGGTGATGGGTGAAAAATTTACCATTTCAGATCAAAATTGGCATTTTTTGTTTTTTTTTACTAAAAAATAGCCTGTACTCTAATGTATATGTTGGCAAAGTTTCAGAGGCCTATGATGCTTCTAAGTGCCCTAAAGTGCTGATTAGGCCTGTATGTTACATATTGTATTTAAACTGCATGCAAATCTTTAAACTTGTTTTTCCACACTTTTATTTTCACTGCATTGTTTGTACATTCAAAATTGAATGGAATTCACAAATGTTGTCCTAGAAGGTTCAAATTTTTACTGCATGTCCTAAACATAATGAGTAACAAAGTAGTGCATGGGTTTCATGATTGAAGTAGTATTTTATGAAATAAAAAATAAAATGCATGAAATTATTTTTTGTTGTTGTAATTTCACGCATGAGGTACATTTTTTTTTTCTCCCTTTGTATTCACATTATAAGAATTCTAATGCATGATGTTTTTCTAAATATTTGAGGGGTCTTGCAAAAAAATCAGACATTTTACTAAAACATTGTGGAACCCATTTAATTATAATATATGCAATTTTTTTTAAATATAATATTTAATAATTCATAAAATAAATGTCTCACAAGAATGAAACTTAAACACATCATTATGTATCATGCACTGAATGTTTGTACAAAAAATGAAGTCTCTAGCTCACAAAATGTAGAAAATAGAAATTTCACCCATCGCCCCCCTTAAACCAGTTTTAAAACCTAGGTGGTTTCATCATCAATAATTTCATGACCAATGTTCTGTAGTCCAGGAGAACTGCTTCTTACTCCATCTGTTGGTGGACCGATGAATCTCCAAATCTAATCAAATTTCCAAGGAATTTTAAAATTCATTAGTTTTTCTTTCTTTTTTGAAATTCCCGGAAATTTGATTTGATTCAGAGGTTCATCAGTCCACCAACAGATGAAGAAAGAAGCAGTTCTCCTGGATAACAGAACATCAGTCATAAAATAGTTGATTATGAAACCTCCTAGGTTTTGAAACTGTTTAAATTGGAAGACTGGATATGAGGTGAGGTGTAAAAGAATTTTATTTTAAGTCTAAAATTAAATCTCTTACTGATATTTCCTATAATAGTTCAAATCTAAATATCTTCGAACCAAGAGGTAACAAAACATTTCTGGTGCCATATTCTTGTTCTTCGATCTCAATTTGACTATAAATTACTGTTTTTGTAAAGGATGAGACAACTTCATTTTTATTTTGTATACCAATGTTATTGATTTCAGAGTATGAAATATTGGAAAATGTATGTCAGGTATTCTACTCTCAGGTTGGTACAACTAAATTTTTAAAATGTATTTATTTTTTTGTATGAATGTAAAAAAAACTTTGTGTTTTCCAAAAAAATTGAATTTTTTATGCTGAGCACAATACATGTGTATATTACAGGTGTGTTTGGAATTTCCCTACTCATTTTTTTGTCATATACAGCTCATCATGTTTAGATTTATCACAAAAGCATTAGAAAATTAACAAAATAGAAAATTAGAAATTTTTACCAAAATTTAGTACAAGTTATAGGTTTTATTCTCAAATCATTTGATTATTTTTCATATAAATTGTCTTCTGCCTGTATCTGGCTAATTCCAGGTTAAGGAATGGGATGAGATGAGATGATTTCCGTGTTGAAGGTCTGTGATATTCAAAGAGTTGGCTGACTAGGCCTGTTGTAACATCACAGTGAAATGAAATGAAATATATCATAATGGATGACCTGAATATAGAGAAGTAATAACAATAACAACAACAAAAACAACAATAAAAAAACAACAACAAAAACAACAAAAACAACAGCAACAACAAAAACAACAGCAACAACAAAAACAACAACAACAATGAAGAGTGCACAATGTGCATAATGTTACGTTCACCATGGTCCACCGTTCAGTCCCCTCCACAGTAAGCCTCAGGGACACGTCTCGCCTCTGACACGACAGAACGTGGTAATGGTCGCAGTGTTTACCGCACAGCTCACAGATGCACTGGGAGTCTGGTTCGTGATGTTTCTTGATTCTATGATGGAACCCATGTGTTGCCATCCTCGTCATCAGATGTCTGAGGTCGTATTCTGCTTGTCTCCAATCCATTGTCATTATAGCGTCTGTGGAGTAGAATTCCATCCAGTGTAGCAATGTTGAATAACAATGGGCTCATTGGATCCCCTTGCAGTACTCTGTTGAGTTGTGTTATCAGGGCTGTATAGAGAAGTAATGGAATTAAATTTTTTGGCAGAGATAAAACCTCAAGAAAAACATGTCCTGCCTCCAATTGTTACCATGAACCCTGCATGAAGTGACTGAGACACAAAACTTGGGATCCAGAGGTGGAGGACGAATGCCTAGCCATATGCATCATGAGCCACTTTGTTTTATCATAATGACTATTTAATAATAATACATCATCATCATCCTGCCAGGTATTAGTCCTAAAAGGACTGTTACGGCCTGAGAAAGCAGTTTTCATGCCATCTTTTCGTAGGTAGACCAAGTGACTGTTTCCCATTTGGACAGTAGTTCATTATTGCCTTGGGGATCCTGGATCTAGCCATTCTTGAGACATGTTCCTTCCAGTTTAGCTGATATCTGGAAATGTAGTCCAGTATTGGTGACACATTAAGTTCTTGAAGGGTTTCTACATTTTTCTTTTGATCCCATTTGGTGTAGCCAGCTGTTCGGCGCATAAATCTCATCTCACAAGCTGTTAGTCTGCTTTCATCTCTCGTCCTTATAGTCCATGCTTCACTCCCATAACATAGGACTGGTCGAGCCATTATTTGATAAAGACGAGTACGAGTTGATTTTTACACAATATTAATACTACAGCACTAAATAGCTAAAGGAGGCAGAATGGACAATATCATATTCCTTCGATGTTTTTATTATTACTTTAACACTTCTCACTGAAGGATAAATTATATTTGAAGAGAAAAATTGTACGCTCAGACTGGGGTTTGAACCCAGGACCTTTGGCCTTCTAGGCTAATGCTCTACCATTGAGCTATCTGGGCACTCCAATCTAAATGCAAATAATAAATAAACGGGAATTAATAATGTATAAGAGAAAAATTTGTATTTAGATTGGAGTGCCCAGATAGCTAAGCAGTAGAGCATTGTCCTAGAAAGCCAAAGTTCCTGGGTTCAAACCCCAGTCTGAGTGCATAATTTTTCCTCTTCAAATATAATCATATTCCTTCATCATCATCATCATAGTACATTCACGAATTTAGGCCATTTGTTGACCTGTTTCGGCCTCAAGAGAAACACCATCCAGAAGTCTTTTGAGTGGACGTCCTGGTCTTCTTCTTCCTGCAGGTTGATATCTTAACATTAGTTTGGGTATTCTGTGATCTTCCATTCGATGAACATGTTGTATCCATCTTGACTTATAATCAGAAATTTTGTTTTCTAAAGATTCCATGTGTAATTCTTCTAAGATGTCTTCATTTTTTTTGTGATCTAGTAGTGTGTATCCTGCAGTCCTCCGAAGATATCTCATTTCAGCAGATCTAAGTCTCTGTATATCCTTCTGTTTCAACGTCCATACTTCGCTACCATACAAAAGAGTTGGAAGAGCCAGTGTTTTATACACTTTCAGTCTTGAATGCTTTTGGACTAACTGTGGCTTGAAGATAGAATTTATTAACCCTAAAATTCTTAAAAATTTAGATATTTTTGCATTTACATCCTTTTCTTCTTCATATGAGATATTGCATCCTAGATATGTAAAATTATTCACCTGCTCCAAAATTTTATTGTCCAGTACAATTTTACTTCTGACAGGATCTACACCTTGAAATTCCATAATTTTTGTTTTTTCTGTAGATATCTTTAATCCATATTCTTCTGTAATTTTGTTAAGTTCATACAGACCTTTCTGTAGATTATCTTTGGAATTTGCTATTATTATTTGGTCATCTGCAAACAATAGGGTGTTTAATTTTCTATTTTCTGATATTCTTATTCCAAATTTATATGTTTTGTTCCAGCAACATATTACTTCATTGATATAAATTGCAAAGAGTGTTGGGGATAGGGGGCAGCCTTGTCTCACAGCACGATTTATAATTCCTTCTTCAGAAAATCTGTTATTTAATTTAATCTTTATGGTGTTGTCTTTGTAAATATTTTGTATGTTCTGCCGAAGTAAATTCCTTCCATGTATTAAATCTGCTGGCCTGTTAAGGATGACCAATATTAGAATAAAAATATGAAAAACAGTGATTTTTATAAAAATATTGCCTGACAATTTTTATATAATAAAAACTAATTAAAATTAAATCAGTAATTTTCCACAAAAGAAAAAAACAAAAACGGCAATAAAAATTCAAAGTAGATGCAAATAAAACTGGATGTAATATGACAATAGTTGTTAAAAAAATTATAAAAAATAAAGTACTAATTAATCTGTCTATTGTATATTTACTATGTTTAGTTGGGTTGGTTTGCACACCCTATATTTAGTGAAGACGGAGATTATCCCATGGTGATGAAAGAGATAATTGCACAGAACAGCAAAGCAGAAGGTCGAATACGGTCACGGTTACCAGTGTTTGATGAAGAATGGATTAAAAAAATACATGGTGAGTTTACAGTTTATTTCTCTTTCAACAGTCCGTAGAGGTAAATAGTAGTTGCACCTCTACATCTCTCTCCAGCTTAATTTTCATCTTCTTTTTCTTCTTCATCCATGCAAGTCTAAGGCTCGAATCTATGAACGCATTAGACCGTAAAAGTCGTTCTCTACCTGAACACATTGGTTACATATCAGGGATTTATCAAATTAAATGTGAAGAATGTGAGAAATTCTACATAGGAAAAACTAAGAGAAACCTGAAAACTAGAGTGAAAGAACATCTCAGGAATGTCAAGAAAGGGGGAGTAGAAAAATCTGCATTTGCTGGTCTGAAAAACATCTTATCGAGAAAGAAGTTAAATTATTAAAACAAATAGAAAAACCAAAAGAACTTACTGTTTGGGAAAAGATCTACATTCAAAAGAGCGAAAAGAAGAAATTGATGAACACTGAAATTCCCGGTGAGAATGACCTGGTTTCGAGGTTTTTCAGTCAGCCAAAGGAAGGAGCGAAGTACACCTCTTCAAGATGACAGAACAACAACGGTCGTGACGATACTGAGGATGGAACAGAAACTATGTTCCAAAACTAGTTTATAGTCAAATAAGAAGAACAATATGAGGTGAGTGATAAAAAATTCTACCTTAATTTACATTATACTTTTATTTTTTTTATTTTTAGTTTTCTCTCCATGAACAACATTTCACAAAAAGTCATTAAAATCTAAGAGGGCCAGCTTGAAAAGATACAAAAGTGTTGAATTGGCATTGAATGACCCGGAAGACCTTTGCAAATGCATCATTGAACTTGAGGGTTCCATAACTCATAGAGTTGCGAGAGTTAATATTAATATTTTCAACTTTACTGATATCTATCTTAGGACTGCTGGTCAGAAGGTAGTGCACTACCATTTTAGTCAACAGGACATTTTAAAATGCTATATTTTAACTATTTTTTTTAGGAACTGGAGATTTTTTTGGACTTAATCATTACACATCATATATTGTAACTAAAGCAGTTCCAGAAAATTCCTCATCAATTTCTCGATATTCTGATTGTGGAGTTACAAGAAGCAGAGATCCAGATTGGCCAACATCGAAAGCTTCTTGGCTTAAGGTACATAAAATACAACTATTTATAACATTAGGATAACTTGAGTCATTTTTACTGCATTTATTTATTTATTTATTTTGCTGTGATTCTAGGCATGTTTCTGTTTGGTTTTAAGGGCACCCAATACTTATTTGGGTTAAAAAAATGATTTTTTTTTTCTTTTTGCTTAAAAAATCCAGGAAGGTCTATTTTATCGATGTGTAATATTATTTTGTCGATTTTGGTCATTTAAACCCTTAAAAATTGATTTTTAAAATTGGTATCTCTGTGTTCTGCTGAAGTGCACATTTTTTGTTTTTTGCATTTTCCCATAACTTGCATTTTTTCATATTTTGGTACACTTTTCTCTGAAACTATGAAAGATAGAAGAATAATTTTTGGCATGGATATGCAGTATAAAGAGCTCTGTAGTATTAAGGTAAATTTATATTTCTTCTTCTTCTTCTTCCTTCCAAGTATTAGGCCAAGGCCTGTTACGATCCTATAGAAAATTTTCCCGTATGGGAAATTCTCATATAAGACTTGAAAGCATAATAATAGTCCCTTCGATTGGTTGCTGGCCAAAGGAAGGCAAGACCAGTGATGGGCTACCATCTTATAGCCTCTGGTCAGGCTTTTCTGGAGAAGAAAAGAAAATAAAGGAAAGAAGAAATGGAAAAAGGAAGGACTCCCTAGCCCTCGGATGCCCTAATAGCATTGGGGTCGAAAAAACAAGAGTTAACCAAGAGAGGTTAGATAGTAAAAGTTAAAAGAGTGCAAAACACAAGTAAGTGGAAGAAATGTTTTGCACAGCTTGGGCACCTTGTGGTCGCCATCCACATATCCCCTAGATGAGGACCCCTGAGTATGCTATTGATAGTGTTTTAAATTTAAAAATGGATGCAAAATTTTTGGTATTTGAATTGTTTTTAAATAAATCACAATCTATATCTGAACATAAGCAAACCTTGTTATTGTCAAGTGAACTATGAACAATAAAATACTATTTTTTTTCACAATTGGATAAGTAGTTTTTGAGAAAATTGCACCAAGACAATACTTTTAAGAAGTTGGATTTTTTATTTTCATTTTTTTTTGTATTTTAAATTACTCATGAATAAATATGTGTGTCATTATGTTCAGGAAGACTTGTTTAATTATTGACAGAATTTTCATGCACATAACTTAAGAATTTGCTGAGTAAGTGATTTTTGTTTGTTGTATATTTTTAAACCAAATAGCAAGGAAATTAGTACCGGATGCCCTTAATTATGGTATGAATGAATGAAACTAAATTAACTATTACAACTACTACTACTACTACCCCCACTCTTGCTTCTGCTAATAATGATGATAATTATGATAATGATAATAATAACTAACTAATTAACTAACTAACTCACTGACACTATCAAACCCGTAGGTTAATGGCCGCACAGACATAAGCTCTCCATATATCCCTATCCTGAGCTAATGTTTTCCAATCATCCCCTCAAATCATAGTTAATGTTATTCTCCCACCTCATTCTTTGTCTACCAACTGGGCGTTTTTCCTCTGGTTTCCCTACAAGAAGCTTCCATGCACGTCTTACATTCTCATTTGTACCGCATGTCCTGCCCATCACAGTCTACGAAACTTAACTGTTCTCATTATATCTGGCTTCCTATAAAGACCATGTAGTTCATTATTATGTAGTCTTCTCCATTCACCTGTCTGTTCATCTCTCTTTGGTCCAAAAATTTTCCTAAGTACTTTATTCTCAAATACTCGTAATCTCCTTTCCTCCCTTAAAGTAAGAGTCCATGTTTCGCACCCATATAATATAACTGGTAGAATAATAGTTTTATATATTTTCAGTTTAACATTTTTTGAAAGGAGTTGGGACATCAAGAGTCTCTGCAATGCATAATAGCACGCATTTCCAGAATTAAGCCTATGTTTAATTTCGTTGTGCATCTCATTCCTATTTGTGATTATTGTTCCTAGGTATTTGAATTCTGCCACCTCCTCGAAATTTCCCTCATTGTATGCCACCTCCTCGAAATTTCCCTCATTTGTAATTAGCTGTCCATTTTGATTATATAATGTATTTCTATGTGTTACCATATATCTAGTTTTATTGATATTTATTTCCATTCCCAATTTCTTAGTGTTACTCAATAGTGTGTATGTGTTGGATGATGATGATGATGATGATAATAATAATAATAATAACAATATTATTATTATTATTATTATTATTATTATTATTATTATTACTATAATGCAATAAAATGCCAAAATAGATTTCAACAGCCTTTGATAAATCTCTGTGGATTGGAAAACATAAAAACATTGTAGTTCCTATATTTAAAAAGGGAACTAAAAAATAATTAAAATTTACTCCCAGAACAAGCAAATGGTACTCATTTCCATTAGAGGCTGAGTTGACTCCAGGGTCATAGTGCCACCAGAATGTTTGGGTCAGTTTAAAATCCTGACCCCACTGGGACTTGAACCCTTGACCTTCCAGTTTGTAGTGTATTGCCTTAATCAGCTATACTACGAAAACGTAAAGATGGGTACATAATGAACCAATTTATGAAGTTGCTGTGTTAATGGAATTAAAACCCAAACCCATCTTTATAGTAATTTATTATTATTATTATTATTATTCATCCATACAAGGCCTGTTATGATCTTACTGATGAATTTTGTGTCCAACACTTGTTTGGACGGCTCAGAGATCCCTTCCCTGTTGGACAATAACGAAGAATGGCTTTGTGACAAATGATTCATCCAGTTGTTCTAGTATTCACATATGTATTTAATGACTGGTTCTAAATATAGTTCCTTCAAGACATTATCATTGTATTTGTAATCCCACTATTATTATTCATCATTATCGATCATAATCATCATCATTAATTTCATAGTAAATTATAATAAAATTCTAAAATATTAAGAAAGCATGTATTTATGATTTTTTTTTCTCTTTATTATTTCCTCAGCATGCCCCATTACAGAGTAATATTACATGCTTTGTTTTAATATAATACATCAATGACTTATATAATGCTATTACATAACAGTATATACATATTTACATATACATTTTACTATGTCTTAACTATATACTATTGTCTATACTATCCTCTATATTTATAATATTTACAATTTTACTTAGTGTACGTAATTCTAAATATAATAATTTCATTTTTATGAACTATATTACATATTTACATAATCAATTTTGTAATTTTAATGTCTGAATAAACTTCCTAAATTCTAGTAAATGCTTAGTTACTAGTTGTTGATTTGTGGCTGGCCATGTGTTTCCACTTCTTTGTATAGCATTTATCAAATCCATTCTGTGTTGTTTTACATCTTGGCGGTCATATATTAAGTGGTTTATAGTTTGTTGTGCTCTATTGCATGTGCATCTAGGATTGTCTATTATATGAAATCTGTGAAGGTAGGATCTTGTTTTGCCATGTCCTGTTACTATTGCAGTGAATTCTGGAGTGATTGGCAGTTATTGTTTTAATCTGTCTTTTATTGATGGGAAAAAGGCTTTGGTTATATTTCCTTTGGTCGTAGTGTCCCATCTTCTCTGCCATTCTTGTACAGCTGATTGTTTTAGCTCTGTTGTGATGTTTGACTTTGGGATAATGCTACATATTAATTCCGTTTCTTCGTCTGCCGATGCTTGTTTTGCAAGTTGGTCCGCCATCTCGTTCCCTGCTATTCCTATGTGGGCTTTAACCCAGCCAAAATGGATAATCCATTGTTTGTTTTCCAGTTCTCTTACTGTATCTGTTATCATTTCAATTATGGTGTTGTGTTTGGTGTTGTTTTTTAGCAAGGATAGAGTCACTCTGCTATCTGTGTACACTACAGCTGTTCTTTCATCTTCTTTCGTTGTTTCTATATTAAGAAGCTCCTGCAGACCCTTCAAGATTGCAAATTTTTCAGCCTGGTTGTTTGAGCATTCTCCTCCTAACCTGTATTTAACCTGCTGAATAAGCATTGCATTGTGAAATATAACAGCTGCCGCTCCCACCTTGTTGTCTGTCTTACTGCCGTCTGTGTACACCACATGAGAGTATTCTCTATCCTCCTCCACATCTTGAACGTGTAACTTCTCAGCTGGGTGAGTCCAGTACTTCGGTTCTAATGGAGCATCATACTCTCTTCCTCCATGAATTGCTTCATACAATTTAACTTTCTCATCGATAGTTATGTCAATTGGCTGTATCCCGGCTATAATACAAGAAGCATCATAAGAAATTGTCCTGTATGCCTTTGTGATTTTAATGTTTATCAATCTTTGAATTCTCTGTATGAATGTTTCCAGACGGTGCCGTGGGGATTAAGAAAAATCCTGAATTGGATTAAAACAGAATACAATAATCCTCCAGTGTTTATAACTGAGAATGGTTATGGAGATAATGGAGAACTTGAAGATGTTGGAAGAATAAATTATCTGGTGGTATGTTGGAAAGTAATTATTCAACCTTTATTAGTAACTCACTAACAGCTGTATCCATCTGTATAATTGAGACAGTTAAAAGCATATTATTTCAATATGTACTACTCCCTTTTCAAATTCTTTTTTGACGTGAATACATCTTTAAATTTGGGTCCATAGTGGGAGGCAGTTCAGAAAACTAATGATAACAAAATCAGGGATACAGTTTGGTGTGGCAGCTACATATCTATCATCTACATCCAAAATTTAATTACACCACTCGATAGAAAAGAATTTGTTATGTTGAGTGTGATGCATCGCATTTGGCAGAGGGGTGTGTGCGCCATTTTGAGGTCGTTTCACTGCATCATAAAATTTTGAGGTCGTTTCAGTGCATCATAAAATTTTTGTTTAGTATAAATTTTTACTTGGAGAAGTTACGACATTCATTTGAGTTTCAATTGTTAGCTCTCATCAAGATATATCGATAGCGTATATAAAACATTAGTATGAAATATTTATAGTGAATATTATCTATGGTTTTAATTTAAATAAATAATAGTTTAAAAAAACTAAAACAACACGCTTTATTAGAAAACCGAACTAAAAAATGAAAAATAAATTTAATTTCCAACACGCTTGGGATAAAATTAAAGTGGTCAACAAAAAAATCATCTCCAACACATCTAGAATAAAATTAGATTATCTACAAAAAAAATAATTTTACCATCAAAAGCGTGGGGTGCTCTATATCAATTAATATATTTGATAATAAACAGATATTGGTAAAAGTAAAGTCTCTAAGAAGAAAACATAAAAACCATAAAAATCACCCCATGCTTTTGATGGTAAAATAATTTTTTTTTGTAGATATCTCTTGTTTTATTCTAGATGTGTTGGAGATGATTTTTTTGTTGACCACTTTAATTTTATCCCAAATGTGTTGGAAATTAAAATTATTTTTCACTTTTTAGTTTGGTTTTCTAATAAAGCATGTTGTTTTAGTTTTTTTAAACTATTATTTATTTTTTTAATTTTTAGTTTAATTGATTGTCATAAACCGGAATCCGATGAAAATTTAATTGCTTAATCCTCTTCTAAAAAAAATCCTCCAGGCCGGATTTGAACCAGCAACCTATGGATTACTGAAATTATATAACCACTACAATCCACCGCTCTACCAACTGAGCTCTTACAATGATTGACTAAAAAGTCGATAAGTCTGCAACCTATTATACCGGTTTTTTATTTTTTTGATTTTCTGATGATTCTGGCCAGGATTTTAGAAAAAAATTATGAAATTATTGTATAGTCATTGGCCCTTTACAAGTATACAAAGTGTCAAGTCAATTCAATGTTTTTAAGTGGGTGAAAATCGTGTTCAAAGATTGTGTTACATAGATACAGTTCAAGCTAATATAAAGCGTGTAAAATTGAAATAAATAATGCACTTTCGGTCTATACTCGTCAAAAAGCCAAATCAAAATATACATATATTAATGTTGGGAAGTAAACATTATGAGGTATAATCATTGAAATTCATCAGAGAACATTTTTTTAAAACTAATCTCATAAATTTCGTGTTTTTTACAAAACCGCGGTTTCAAGTGTAATCATACTCATCTTCAGCAACAACTCTGAATTTCATCAGTCGAAGTTCTCCAATGAATTTCAAAATATAGAGATCGTATGCAGTTGGAAAGGCTTCTCAAGAATAATCCAGTGGTATGCATAAAATACCAATGACAAAGTGAAGTGGTGCCAGGCAGATCAATGTTGGCACCAGTATATCTGCAGCTGGGGCGATCAAGCCTATGTAAGTGGATGATGTAATGATGTAAAAGTGGATGATATAATGATTATGACATACATATAATATGCTCAATGAAAATATTACCTGTTATGTATATAAAATTATGGAATATTCACCTGAAAGGTCCATCTCATCAACTTTATTAGTTATTTAACTGTAGTGCTTTCGGGACTAGTCCCATCATCGGCAGGATTCAAAACTGGTGTTTCACTAGTCTTCTTCTTCTACTACAAGGTTTAGGCTATGTAGCCTGTTCCGGCGAAGTTAAAAGTGGAGTCCATCTTCTACATGGTCGGCCAACATCTCTTGTTCCTCTGGGATTATACAGGAAGATTCTTTTTGGTATTCTTTCATTGTTCATTCTCATTAAGTGTTCTGTCCATTTCTTATTATTTTCGCTGATTTTATCTTCAATTTTATATATATTTAATTCTTCTCGTATAGTTTCATTCCTTATTCTATCCGCTCTTGTGCATCCTTTCACATTACGTAAAAACAGCATTTACGCAGTCTGTATCCTGCTTCTATCCCTTGATTTCATTATCCAATTTTCACTTCCATACAACAACAAAGGAACAGCCATTGTTTTATATAATTTAGGTTTCGTATCTTTCCTTTCAATATCATTGTGCCGTTTTCTTTTAACCATATTTCTTTGCTGTGGGTCGTCATATTTCAATTCCTTAAGAATTTTAGGGTTAATAAATTCTATCTTCAAGTCACAGTTAGTCCAAAAGCATTCAAGACTGAAAGTGTATAAAACACTGGCTCTTCCAACTCTTTTGTATGGTAGCGAAGTATGGACGTTGAAACAGAAGGATATACAGAGACTTAGATCTGCTGAAATGAGATATCTTCGGAGGACTGCAGGATACACACTACTAGATCACAAAAAAAATGAAGACATCTTAGAAGAATTACACATGGAATCTTTAGAAAACAAAATTTCTGATTATAAGTCAAGATGGATACAACATGTTCATCGAATGGAAGATCACAGAATACCCAAACTAATGTTAAGATATCAACCTGCAGGAAGAAGAAGACCAGGACATCCACTCAAAAGACTTCTGGATGGTGTTTCTCTTGAGGCCGAAACAGGTCAACAAATGGCTTAATTCGTGAATGTACTATGATGATGATGATGATGATCTTTCCTTTCACTAGTTAAATAACTAATTAAGTTGAGGAGACGGACCTTTCAGGTGAATATTCCATAATTTTATACTTTAATTTTGAATAATACCTCAATGGAACATACCATGAATCTTATAAAAGTTATGTATATGCATTCACGTAAAACATGCGGTCATGTCCATGGCACAGCCACACCTCGATTTTTTTTATACAATACCTAGTTATACTGAAATACTCAAAAAATATTGTTTGACTTAGGTTAATAGGATTTTTTTCTTGTTGTGATGAGTATTATCTTCTCTCTATATTAGTTATTGTTCTGCAATTTAATCATTTGAATATATTTTTCTTTTTAGAATTACATGAGTGAAATGCTGTTGGCAATAAATGTGAATGGATGTAAGGTTTTTGGGTACACTGCATGGTGTTTAATGGATAATTTTGAATGGTGTTCTGGTTATACGTAAGTATCCAATTGAAACATTCAGCCATATTATAAATAGGGCATGGATTTTTATGTCTCATTAGGATTGCAACATAGCAGCGATGGTTTTTACGGGATATTACAGGTTTGCAACTTGGATGAAACAAATCATCATTGACTTAGGCTTTCATGGCCGGAGTTAGTATGATGATCTTTTAGAAGATTTTCAGGCTGTGGTCTTGATACTTGTAGTTCCCTGACATTTCACCAGAGACTGCGGTTGTCAACCCTTGAGGATGCCGAATGTTTATAGTTCCACGGTGAAACGTCATGGAACTCTAAGCCTCAAGACCACGGCTAACAGCCCGGAAATCTTCTATAAGTTCATCAAATCGTCATTAGTTTTTCATACAAGTGCATCCTATACTTTCCCTTCATAAAAGTGTTTTGTAATTTGTACTATCCAGCATTTATACACTGTATTAATATCTCTGTATTTTATATTAAAGAGTTGTCTATGGATATGGGTCTATATGGTTAGAATATAATATTTCATTAAATTATTTTCAGTCTCATCATCTTACCTCAATATTAATGTTGATTTGTTCTTGGATATGTTTCAAAACAGATCTGTTTTATCATCAAAATATCACTTTCCAAAATTAAATAATAATATTTCATGTTAATAAGATGATAAAAGGTTGTAAAAGTTATATTAGTTGTCTTGCATTTTGTTTCTCGAAGAGGTATTTATTCTTAAAATCTGTTTCATTGCATTTATTAACGAATTTTAATTTTAGAATGTGACTTTTCCTCTTCCTGTTTATACTTACCTTATTCTGTAAACAAAATCTAGCCTATCACACCATGGAGTTTGATATCTAAAGTAAGTAAAAGTAAAGTGATCCCACTACAGGCCTTGGGATCAGCCAGGTTGTTAGCCCTGCATGATGGCTGCATTTACCCCCAGAACAAGCATCTGATACTAATTTAAGTTAGAGGCTGAATCGACCCCAGGGCCTTAGTGCCGCCATAAGGTTTGGATCAGTTTAAAAATCCTGACCCCACTGGGACTCGAACCCTTGATCTTCCAGCTTGTAGTGTATTGTCTTAACCACTATGCTACGGCATGCCCCTGATATCTAAAATGTATAAAATACACACATTCCTTCTACCTTCATAAATTAAGTAGCATTTTAACTTCAGCATTTGAAAAATAACAATACATTATATAAAATACACCACAAAACAAGATAAACTTTATCAGAATTAACTAAAAACTACTCCATAGCACATGCTGGACCCTCTGACCACCCTCTGAGTTACCTTGAGCAATTGACCATGCCCCCAGACCAGCTTTCTGTGTTTGCCTTCTCTACATTTGGAATCACTCCAAAATTCAGGGTTGTTGCAACATTAGAATAGAATGTTTGAGCTAATAGTATGACAGGCTGTTCACTCCCTGATGACCCCAGTTGGTCTACAAGTCCATTGGACTTAGCTGGGAGAACTGCTAGGCAAGAAAATGCATCACAGATCCACCGACCTTCCCCTATTCTGCCAGCCAGGGACATGTCCTGCAGCAGCTTGAGAGACCAGCAATGGACCTGTCACAATGTACAGACCCCCCACAGTAACGAGCATTCTAGTGCACTAGGGTGCTCAACCCCTGGCGACCCCACAGATGATCCATAAGACTGTAGACTGAGCTAGGACTCAATGCAGCATGACCAAACTGCATTGATCCAGGCCATGCCGGTTTGCCAGCCGGGAACGTTAGCACAACAGGCCTAGAATACTCTTGACCCATCAGTCAGCTGCTCCCTCACATCTACATATGCCATTTACAGAGATGGACAGTCATCCAGCCAGTAGAGGGGTGACATGAGGTATATCAGATTCTCCAGTAATTATAAATGGTTTTCTCAACCTATAGCTACTACTCAATGTAGCTACCAAAATTTCTCAAAATCTGGGCTGAGACTGGTCCTTTACTGACTTGTCCCTTACATATTGCCCATATACCATTACATGATTTTTTTCCTCATGGGAACTCGAATCAGCAATTATTCCATAGCTATGCGCAAAGATATGATACCTTAGATAGCTCTGCTATGATGCAGGACCAAAATAATTAAGTAGTAATTTAGCCTCCGTTGATTATGGGGGAATAATATTTCACTATACAAACAAATTACCCTTCTGAAAACTGGACACACATCTATACAGATGGATCTTTCTTAGATGAGAGTGGAGCAGGGTCAGGTGGAACATGCCAATTCTTCTCCTTTTTTAAACATGCTGGAAGAAATAATACTAATTTATTTATATAATTATATTAAATTAATGTTGGGAAGTAAACATTATGAGGTATAATCATTAAAATTCATCGGAGAACATATTTTTTAAACAACTCACCTCATAGGATTCATGCTTCCATGATATCGCGATTTCAAACATAGTCATGTTCATCTTCAGCCATAACTCCAGAATTTCGTCAGTCGGAGTTATGGCTGAAGATGAACATGACTATGTTTGAAATAGCGATATCATGGAAGCATGAATCCTATAAGGTGAGTTGTTTAAACAATATGTTCTCCGATGAATTTTAACTATTAATCTCTTGCTTTAAAACATTTTTAATTGGCTACAACATTGCAAAAATATTGTCATTCTATCAGATTCAAAGCCACATTCAGGCCATAACATTAACATGTATCCAAAAATGGAGAAAATATTAGAGAAACAAAACATGATTCAGACTATTGAGGAACTTGGTAAATATATTGTCTTAAATGGATTCCAGTCTATTGTGGAATACAAGGGAACGAAAGAGCTGATATACTTGCAAAAAAAAGATGTAAAATTAAGCAGAAAGTAACAAATGCATTTTCTTATGAATAAATTAAAAGAATTATAAAGAAAAAATTGGATGATAATTACAATTCCAATTTAAACGAAAAAGTAGGAAACAGAAATATAAAAATACCGTTAGAAAATCCATCTATAATTCCAGAGCTATCACAAAAATGTGCATTTGCTATACTGAGGGCTTACTACAGGACATGACTGCTTAGGAAAACATCTTCATAGAATTAGTGTATTAATGTCTCCTGAGTGTATATTGTGTTTTCAAGGTGTAGATATGGACAGAGAACATGTTGTTGTTGTTTTCAAATGCTGGGCCTTGGCAAAGAAGCATTCCTGCTCTCCAATATTTCTCTATGGTGGATCCAACAGGTAATACTACAATTTGGATTCGTGTAGATTCCTATTTTACATAAATGTTTGGCCAAATAGTCATGTTCTGTAAGCAGTCTAAATTTTGCTGCTGTAGTTTTACATGGAATTTCTGGAATAATATCTGGCTTCTTTACTAAAGTATTCCATTTTTTGTCTTCGATTTTATTACATAGGTCTTGGTTTTGTTTGATTTTATATTTGTTTTTAATTACTCTTTTTATGGATGTGAAAGGTAAGCTTGTAGTAGTATTCTGAATTAGATTGGAGCCTTTTTTGGCAAGAAAATCAGCAGTGTCATTTCCAGCAATTCCACAATGTGTAGGTATGCATTGCAATTAAATTCTTTTCTGGGACAGAGAACATTTAACAAACTGTACAGCTCTTCAAAATTATCAAGATGTGACATCCAAGTATTGGGAAGCAAGAAGGAAAATAACTTTATTGTTAATTTCAGAGCATTAGCTGCATACACACATACATACATTATGGGAGAATATTTAAATGATAATGATATTACAGACTTAAATATTATTTACACTCAAAGACTTCAACATATTCATAATTCTTGCGCACGTTTTATTTGTGGTATTCACAAATTTGACCATGTTACACCGTCCCTGGAACAATTATCGTGGCTTTGTCTAAGAGATCGTAGAACTGTCCATTCCCTATCCCTTCTCTATAAAATCCTTCACACATCATCGCCTAATTATTTATCACGCCGCTTCATCAGACTATCCAACACACATAATCTTGACACTCGATCCCATCAGCACATTGTCCTTTATATCCCTCCTCATCACACTGTATATTATTCATTATCTTTTACGATCTCACTTACCAAAACATGGAATTCCCTTCCGACCTATGTTAGAGAATGTCAAACTATAACATCCTTCAAAAACAAATTAAATAATTATTTAATAACAAACTAACTTATACACCTCACTGATAGTATTCTTTTAACTATTAATAAATTTAATCAACTATGAAAATAATATTAAGATTAACAAATATTTTCTTTTGTTTTGTTTTAAATATTGTACAAACGTAAAATTAGTTTTCTATATCTCATTATTTTTCTTTGTTTTTTATATACATTTGACAGGGACAATTTAATATGTCTTGCTTGTATACATTTTATTATTAGTTTTAGTCTTAATTTTAACTAACATTAACTAGTTGCATTATAGATCGTAATATAATAGATATTATCTTTTTGATCAAATTTTTATTTAGTATTTAATATTAGAGTTCATTGTGATTGTTATATTCTGATGTAATATATGTTTGTCCTGGTGAGTGGAAGAGAAGGCCACATAAATAAATATTATAAAAACTTATCAGTTTTGAAACCGGTCTAATTAGAATACAGGATATGAGGTGAGGTGATAAAGAATTTATTTTAAATTTTAAAATATACCTTACAGTGATATTTCCTATATAGTTCAATAATTTTTATTGTTGCAGAATTATGATTAATATTTTGATTTTTATTGTTTAGTGAGAAATTTGGATTGTATCATGTAGACTTCAGTGATCCAGAGAGACCAAGAACCCCGAAACACTCATCACAACTTTTGTCAGAGATAATAAAGCATAAGAAGATACCTTCAAAATATGTTAAAAAATATAGAAAGTAAGAAATAGTCTGCATTTCTATATCTGGACTAAAACACTAAATAATTGTGGACTAAGTTAAGCTGCAGATGATCTTGTAAAAGTGTTACTAATTAAATCATTGCACTAACCAATATGGAGATTCATGACTGATCTCCATACATCTCATCCTGTGCCAATTTTCCAGTCATTCCTTGCATAATTCAATTCCCTCAAATTATGGTTGATATTATTCTCTCACCTCAAGTTTTCGTACAAGATGTTTCCATGCGCCTCTTCCATTTCCCATTCATGCCACATGTCCTGCCTATTAAACAATGGTAAATTTTTATTTGTTTGATGTTCTTATTATAAATTTAACTCTTCTCCAAAGTTAAAAATGGGAAACACATTATGAGGTTCTTAATTAATAAATTAATGAGTCATATTTACATCTTACCTCATATTTCATAACACGGTAACTGTAGTTTTCAAATGATCTTGTCATTGTTGGAAGGTCATAAAATTGAAAAAGAAGCTAAACTTCTAAAACATTTGGAAAAACCTTTGGATTTGACAGTTTGGGAGAAAATATTTATTCAGAAGAACAAATTTAAATCCATGAATTTCGACATTCCGGATGAACATGACCTCATCTCGAAGTTCATCAAATCAATACCAGTTGGCAATATCTCGAAGTTCATCAAATCAACACCAGATGGCAACGTTATAGAGGGAGATTCCAACGAATATCCGGTAGTCATAATGGCGGTTGAAAATGAATGACAAGATCATTTGAAAACTATAGTTACCGTGTTTAATAAAACATGAAATATGAGGTAAGATGTAAAAATGACTCATTAATTTATTAACTCTTCTCACTGAATGACAGGTTATATTTGAAGAGAAAAATATACCCAATTTAAGAAAGAAAAATTAATGTTTGATCCAGAATTTGAAGCCTGGACCTCTAGTTCTACGTACTAGTGTGCTGTCCAATTACACCATTCTAATGATGATACAAACATTAACATTTATTTCAACTTATAGAATTTTCTTTCTTAAATTAGATTCTCTCCAGAATTGGAAAGTGTTAATTTAAATAAAAACATTGAAAAGAAAAATATATGCTTAGACTGGGATTTGAACCCAGGACCTTTAGCTTTATCTGCTAATTATTTACCATCTGAGCTATCCTAAGCACATTCCAATCTAATTGCAATTTTTTCTCTTATACAGTTTTAATTCCCGAGAGCATCAAATGCTACAAACCGTTGCTCGATTACACAAATGATGCCTTCTTATTCAAGAAGACTTTTATTGAGAATTTTAACATTACTCGATAAAGCGTATAAAGCTAAAGGTCCTGTGTTCAAACCCCAGTTTACAGAAAGTTCTCTTTGTATGTACCATATATCATTTGAACTTTATATTTTTATTTGAAACATTTAAGAATAAAACTACATCCCTGTACATTAAACAATATAAGTAAGCATTTTGAACAGATTATTAGAATAGTATATTTAATATTAAATCTATCACTTCTCACTGAATGACAAATTTAACTTGAAGAGAAAAATATATGCCTAAGTTGGGATTTGAACTCAATGTCTCTGTTCCTGTATACCAGCGCTCTTCCATCTGAGCTATTAGGTTTCCGATTTATTAGCAGATTTTTATTAGTGTAGAGAAAAATGTGTGAATAAATCAGAACCTAATAAATCAGATGGAAAAGAACTGGTGTACAGAACCAGAGACATTGGGTTCAAATCCCAATTTAGGTATGTATTTTTCTTAAGGTAGTAATGTATTTTTCTATTTAAATTAATATCGGGAAGTAAACATTATGAGGTTATATCATTAATAATGAATGGAGAACATATTTTAATCGACTCACCTCATACATTTTCAAACTTCTTTGATACCAACGGTTTCAGACAATATCATGTCCTTCATCAGTATGGACGCCATGACTGATGAAGGACATGATATTGTCTGAAACTGTCGGTATCAAAGAAGTTTGAAAATGTATGAGGTGAGTCGATTAAAATATGTTCTCCATTCATTATTAATGTATTTTTCTATTAAAAAATATTAGAATAGCCAAATTTTATTTGAAGAGAAAAATATATTAAATTAAAATTGAGAAGCTAAAGCTATTACTATGATAGAAATAAGTAAATTAATGAACACAATTAAATTATTGTAATCAATAGGAAAGATTTATGCTTGGATGGGAAGGAAGCCTGAATTAGCTTAGTGGACAGAGTATTAGCACGGAAAGCTAAAGATTTGGGGTTTGATTCCCAGTTCAGGCAAACATTTTTCTCTTTACCATTGATTAGAAAAATATATGCCTGAATCAGGATTTGAATCTGATTTCTCTTGATGATGTTTTTATTATTAATTTAACATTTGTCAATGAAAGATAAATTAAATTTGAAGAGAAAAATTTTCGCCTAGACCGGGACTTGAACCCGGGACCCTTGGCCATTGCAATGGTTTCAAAAGCATTTGGCGATAGGGAATTAGAAAGTATATAAGAGAAAAATTTGCGTCTAGATCGTAACTCGCCTCGGTAGCTCAGTTGGTAGAGCACTTGGCCCAGAAAGTCAAGGGTCCCGGGTTCGAGTCCCGGTCTAGGCGAAAATTTTTCTCTTCAAATTTAATTTATCTGATTTCTCTTGTTCTGTACACCAGCACTCTAGACTCCTAAGCTACCAGGCATTCCAATTCAAATGGATATTATTTCTTTCCTTTATTACATGAATTCCCACGTGCCAAGACTATGAACTTTTTCTTCTACTTGGGCCTCTGGCAGCTTCTTTATCAAGAAGACTTTAATAAGAACTACACCACGTTTATTGCCGGTGAAGCTTATTTTCGATTTTACAAGAGAACTGTCGACCATTGCAAACCGAAACCTACCTTGAAATTTCTCCCAGAGAAGCGTTGTGATGTACAAGGACCACATCCAAAAAATTATCTGCCTTTTTAACTGCAAGACAATAAATCAAGTACCATCCTTTGGTATTTGACAAGTTTCAAAAAATTTTCAACAAATTCAACATTAAATTAGCACCGAAAAATGATTACAGCTTAGGTCCGATTGAGGGTCTTTCCACTTTTCAGCGGTTGCCCTTTTACCAGCCGGCTGCTGGCCCTTCACATCCACATGTGTCAATCACAGAGGTAGATGATCAACAGCCAGTGTAGGGGTGACATGTGGTTAGCATGTCGAGTCCCCCAGCCGTTGTAGCTGGTTCCTCAACCTGGAGCCGCTACTTATTGTAGCTACCCAATTGCCTCACGATGCTTAGGTAATTTAATAAAAACCAACAAAAATGAAAAGATTGAAGACTGCAAAAATCGGGAATATCAAATTAATTGTAAAGATTGTGAAAAGATACACATAGGAAAAACAAAAAGGAATCTAAATACAAGATTAAAAGAACACCTCAGAAATGTTAAAAATGGAGAAACCGAAAAATCTGCAATAGCTGCACATGCCTGGTCAGAAAAACATAGAATAGAAACCAAAACAAAATTACTTAAACAATTGGAAAAACCGAAGGAACTCACAATTTGGGAAAAAATTTACATATGCAAGAATGAAAATACAACTATGAATTTTGAAATACCCGGTTATAAAGAAAGAGGACTGATTTGGAAATTCTTCGGTCGGCCACCAGATGGCGCGGAGGTCAGTCTGCAGGATAGAAGGCCGTTGGACGTCAGTTGTGAACGTGACGCAGCATTGAGAATGTCACAAAAGATGTGAAGAAACCCAGGGTCTGCTATGAATTATGAAGTATGAGGTGAGTGAAATAATAAAAAATAAACAATACCAAATCTCTCATTTAAACTATAGGTATTACAACTCCTGTATTGGCAGATTGGAAAACCCTCACTACCTGCTGTCTACGCCACATCCTACCTCACTCCACTCTGTGCTTAACTCATGCAGGGATATACAACAGGAGATGAGCGCCCTGTCGTACTATTTGCTTACCTGTTGCAGCTTGCGAGCTCCACGCTGGACCACAACAGCAACAGGACACGTCCCTGGGGGCAGACCAGGGCATGGCTCAGACCAGCACAGGGGGGAGCAACTGTGCTGGCTCCCAGCTAAGCCTACACGCTCGTGGGCAAACTGTGGGGTCGCCAGGAGATGAGCACCTGTACATACTAAAGTCTCACACTGTGGGGCTTGAGGATTCAAGCCCTAGCCGGTCTCGCAATGGCTGCAGGATGCATCCCTGGAGGTAGAACAGGGGAACAGTCAGTGGATCTGTGACAGCAGTCCTCCTGGCTAGGCTCGAGGAGCCCGTGGACCAACTGTGGGGTCATCAGGAATGAGCGACCTGACGTACTATGTAGCTCAGCAATTTCCCTGAAGTTGCGACTCCAACACCTTCTCCCTGAGGTGTTGGTTTAAAGCCAAGAACTTGAACGTGGATGCGAGATAGATAGGGAGGACAAGATTCTGGGACTTGGGAGTATGGTCTTTGACCGAGGTATTCCAAGGGGTGGAGGCTTGGGTCCAGATGTACAGTGGACTGCCATTGCTGGATTCTGTCTTTGATTTCTGTGCCTTGCACATTAAAACAACAGATATTTTTTTGGACATGGCCTTAATAAAAATTTACCATAGTGTGATAGGAAGGATGTATAGCATGAATAGGAAATCAAAAAAGGACATGTTTCATCACACCTCAAGCACTGAGTTGTTCCAATACATGGCACATATTCTCTGGGTAATATCATAAGTTCAAGAAAAAGCTAACTACATATTTCCTTAGACAATATAATACATAACCGTGTTCCATGTGTACTTTTATTACATTTTAAACTTCCTTTACCAAGCCAATTACTTAATCAAATTATAGGTTATTATTATTGAGGTAAGATGTCCAGACTAAAAATAATATAATTAAAATAAAATCAAAATATAACTTCCTAAAATTAAATATTATTATTGTTACTATTATTATTATAATTACAAATTTTATTTCTTTCCATTGTCAATTTTATATTGTGTAGCCTCTTACCGTATATCTGTTATGTATCATTAATCATGTAGATGATTCAAAATTATTGTTATATGTATAATTTAGTCCACTGCTGTGGTCTCGAGGTAGTGTGCTGCCTTGTCACGCAGCGGGCCCAGGTTCGATTCCCGGTCAGGACAGGTTCCTGGGTGAAGATTTTTTCCTCATCTGTAAGACAAATGTCAGGAAGTTTAGGGCCCAATGGTCCCTGATAATCATCTGGCCATCATCGTCATCCTTATCATTATCATCACCATCCTTCACCGGTGTGGAAAGCAACGAGAAGCTACCATACCTATAATTCCCTAGTAAAGCTGCAAGCATTGCATGAAAAAGCTATTATTGCAGTGAAAGACCTGCCCTCGGGCAGAATTACTATGGATGGATGGATGGATGAATAATTTAACCATGGTGAAGTGGAAGAGAAGACCTTATGGTTTTAATTCCATCAGGTAAAATAAATAAATAAATAAAAATAAAATAAATAATTAAACAAAGGAATAAACATTTTGTTTTGACCGTAAACTAACTTGGGTGCTACTTTAAATATAATTTCAGGAATAAGTATTACTAGAACAAACACAGGGGCATCATACTCTATGCAGAAGTCAAAAGATGTTGTATCAAAGATGTCCAAAAACAAAATATACAACATACTCTATGGGCATGACCTTGTTTAGCAATAGTTATGCTTTTTAAACCACTTCTGTATCAATGTTTGATCCTGAACAAAGAAGGTAAATAAAAAATACATCATTCTTGCCAGCCAATTGTACTGGGGGATTATCTCTTATTTTATGATCCTATGTGCTTCCTTTCTGTATTGCCAAATGTAATTCATCTTCAAAGCATGTGTTCCTATTCATAATATGAACTTAAAAAATAATTCTCCTAACTTCTGACCTACATGGCTTTATACTATATAAATGATTGAGTTTTTATTATACCCTCAGGGGTCCTCATCTAGGGGATATGTGGATGGCGACCACAAGGTGCCCAAGCTGAGCAAAACATTTCTTCCACTCACTTGTGTTTTGCACTCTTTTAACTTTACTATCTAACCTCTCTTGGTTAACTCTTGTTTTTTCGACCCCGATGCTATTAGGGCATCCGAGGGCTAGGGAGTCTTTCCTTTCTTCCATTTCTCCTTTCCTTTATTTTCTTTTCTTCTCCAGAAAAGCCTGACCAGAGGCTATAAGATGGCAGCCCCATCACTGGTCTTGCCTTCCTTTGGCCAGCAACCAATCGAAGGGACTATTATTATGCTTTCAAGTCTTATACGAGAATTTCCCGAGGTACGCTGGAGGGAAAATTTTCTATAGGATCGTAACAGGCCTTGGCCTAATACTTGGAAGGAAGAAGAAGAAGAAGAATTAATAATACTGTTTAAGCCTTATAGAGTATAATGTAGGAAATAATTCTATTATTATTATTAATATTTGCATAAAAATTAGTCCACCTCTGTGATCTAGTGGTACCATTGTTGTCTAACACACTGTAGACTGGGGTTCTATTTCTGGTTCGGACAAGTTTACTGGGTGAGGGTTTTCTTAGAGTTTTTCCTCACCCTAAAATGTCAGAAAATTTTAAACTCCAAACAGGGGGTGCTGACGCATACGGAAGTACTTGATGCCAGACCTAGTTCCTTCTGCCAATCACTTGGAACACTGCGGTCACAGGTAATTTCATTTGCTCTAAGTGTAGCCAACATACTTGCTTAGTTAAATATTTCTTATTATTTGAAATAAATCGGTTTCCTCTTAATTTTGATAAAAAATTTCATTTCAAAAACATTTGTTTCAATTCATGCTCGTAATATTAGTTTTGAATAATTTATTTGTGTATTTCTTTCTATTTAATATTATAGCAAACTATAATATGTAACAATATTATAATATTTCATTATGGCACACTACTGAGTAACACTAAGAAATTGGGACTGGAAGTAAATATCAATAAAACTGAATATATGGTCACACATAGAAATACATTATATAATGGAAATGGACAGCTAATGACAAATGAGAAAAATTTTGAGGAAGTGGCTGAATTCAAATGCCTAGGAACAATAATCACAAACAGGAATGAGATGCACAAGAAAATTAAACATAGGCTCAATTCTGGAAATGCGTGCTATTATGCATTACAGAGACTCTTGATGTTCCAACTCCTTTCAAAAAACGTTAAACTGAAAATATATAAAACTATTATTCTACTAGTTATATTATATGGATGCGAAACATGGACTCTTACTTTAAGGGAGAAAAGAGATTATGAGTATTTGAGAATAAAGTTCTTAGGAAAATTTTTGGACCAAAGAGAGATGAACAGACAGGTGATTGGAGAAGACTGCATGACAGTGAATTACATGGTCTTTATAGGAAGCCAGATATAATGAGAAGAGTTAAGTGTAAGTGTTTTTAAATACAAGAAATACCTAAAAACTGAATAAAAAGTTGAGATAAAAACAAATTAAAGCATATGATATCAAGAGTACTTAATTTTGGAAGATTAGATATTACTTATATATTCAATAAATAAAACTATCAAAGTTTTATATGATTTTCATCTATATTTATTTTATTAACATTTGTAACAGCTGTTTCAATACACTCTACCTTCATCACACAAATGTCATAAATACAAATACATTTTCTATTTGCATTTAAATAGAACATTTATTTGTATTTACAGTAAAACCTGTCTATGAAGGAACATGACGGTTCCTTAAATATATTTCCATCTTGATTGTTTTCCTTCTTATAAAGGGTTCCCAAATTACAAGCTTGAATTTTCTCCTGCAGTATAAGGGTTTTACATGCAAGCTTTGAAGACATAATGTATTGACTGAAATATAGACAAAATAGTGTATGTAACACAGCTCAGTTTGCATGGCAATACAAAACAACTTTATTACACAAAAGCAAGAAGGAACTCAACTACAGAAGACTGAAGAGTTTCCCAACTCCCTTGCAGGTAATGTAAGCAGGCAAGGAAAAGCGAGGGATTCCCCACTGTTACACATAAGCAAAGGTATCCTCGCAATACAATGGAACACAAGAAGGTGAAATGATATAATACAGAAAGCGTCATATGCAGAATTTTCACGTGTGTCATTAATACTGTAATTAGAACGTGCTTAAGAATAATTTTCCATCTTACTGAGGTAAAAATTAACTATTGGTACTTTAAAAACCATTCCGTTTCCGTGTTAAGAAGGTTTCTGGCTTATACAGGACGATTTTACATATAAAATTGTACCGTTCTGGAGATTTTTTTCCATCTCTACAGGTTTCCTTCTTATAAAGGTTCTGGCTAAGACAGGTTTTACTGTATTCACTATAAAAATTATGGTACCATTTAATTTTATTACTAATATTATAATGTGTAAAATAATCTAAAATGTTTAGAACATGAATATGGGCATGCTGCACAAAATTTATTGTGTGCTATTAGAAACTAAATTAATTAATTTGAAATTTTAATACGTTAAATAGCATTACTGCATCTTGACCTAATAATTTCTTGAACCTTGAAATCTGCACTGTACAATTTGTAGCTTTGGCATCCAGAGGTAGCAGAAAGGGAATACAGGCAAAAGTTTTGATATGTGATTTCAAGTCAGCTTCTACTGAAATCTTGGATAACTAAGTAAATAAAACTCTACTATCTATATGGGCTATTTTGTTTGAGACGTTTTGAATAAACCGCCATCCAAATTTTTCAGCATAAAATTTTGTTTTAAGATGGCAGCACAATTTGATATTTTGTTTAGTACTACCATCTGGTGGCAGTTGATAAAACTGAATGTATTTACAAGTATTCCCAGGATAGGCGCACATTATAAAAATTAAAGGAAAAAATGTGTTTTTAAATGTGTTCCAGTGATCATAATTGTCTTACGTGAATATTTATTAACATGATTGGGTTTTTACCCATTAAAAAAACAAATAATTGATTTATTCTAGTTCATTGTGAAATAATAATTATTAAACTTAAAAGACGATATATCCCTTTTTAAATTTACAACCTTAACATGCCTTTGTGGCGAAATAAGGTTTCAAAATATTTGGAGATTCAATAATATTAATAATAATAATGATAAAATCCCTTTTTAATAGGAGGAAAAATGACATTTGTAAATGAATAATCAAAATGCAACGTTATAAAATACTTAGAATATTTTTACATTAATTGACAAATAAGTTGTCATTTTTTAATGTGATTAGTATAATTATGTGAAAATTGGCATAAATGCATTAGCATTCAATTAATGTTAGGTAGCTAAACGATCTAAATACAATGACCATCATTTGCAAATACAATATATGGAACGATATGGAATTCCCTTGTAGTACCATTACGCAGGAAAACTCAAATGCTCATAAAATTCTATTGGCCATACTGTATTCCAGCTGATTCATCAGCTGATGCCACTGCAACCAACATAACATTGAATAATTGATTGCTCCTGCGGATTTGTCATGTGAAAAGTGAGACCGTAGCAGACTACACACATTAGCGATGGATCGTCTGGATATTGACAAACCACTATGGGATCAAAGCACGTTTATTGGTCGAGTGAAGCATTTTTTCTGGATGACTGATCCTCGGACTTGCATCGTTTCCGAAACATCTCTAGACGCCGCAAAAGAACTTGTGAGCCAATACAGGTCAATTTTAAAGTATTTTTTTTATAAATTATTAATTTGACAAGTCAGTATTTATTTATTTTAGCTCTTTGCGGATAAACAGCAAGGGGAACCGCTATACCTTTTTCATATGGCTTAGTATACAAATCCATTTTGGTTTTTCTTACGAAAAAAAAAGTGTTGAAATCTAATACAGTATAATGCATACAAAATAAATCTTCCATTCAGGATATTTGTTAATACGAAGGTCAGTTTTGTTTGATACAAGTTATTTTTTTTTATTGGTGATACGAACAAAAAATCTTAATTATCGGAAGGTCTTCAACATATTTGAGTTTAGGAATTCCAAAATAAAAAATAACTACTATTTATGATAGGTGAACATTACGTAACCGGTATATATCTGATCGTCTTTTTTTATGATTTAATTGTGTTATTTATTTAGAAAAGAACTCTAATAAATTAAATACCTGCAATCATATAATTTTACTTTTTTTAGTTGATAGACTCATTAAAATGTTTTTCTTAGAGAGGAAGCAAAAAAAATCATTTTATCCACTACTTTACCCTGTATTTTTAATTCTAGTAGAAACAACCATATGATATATATATATATATAATATATATACACACACACACTTCTGCCTACTTTTAAGGCAAGGGCTGTTAGTGCACATATATTTTATTTTCAAAATACTAATTGAATTTAGTTATACAAATTTGTAATTGATTAGTTCCTTTGAACTCTCATTGATTTTTCTGCAATTGGATTTGTCATATATAGGAGCATATGCATTATTTTGGGACAGAAATTTATCTGAACTATACATAGTGGAACAGAAATTGGAAAAACTGCACTTAAACTTACGTGAAATAGTTTCAAAGTCCTATAGAACAACAGTGCGCATGCGCCAGAGTTTATGAAGCCAGCGATAACCCACCATTGAAGCACATATCGATTATTATCGATAATGAAAAAGCTTATGCACAGTGGTAGCACTTTGCTATGAAATTTAAATGACCAATCTTTGCAATAAATCCCCAAATCTGTGTTTAAAAAATATATTAATATTAAAATTACCAAACATTTATTAAAAATGGGTGTACACTTACTTATCACTCCCTAACACTGTTCCAACCAGCGATAACCCAAAACAGCAATAGAAAAATCATAGACTAAGTAATATACTCTGTGGAGAAAATAGCAGTTAGCATCACAATATTGTCTAACAGTGCCATAATATTGTGTTTTGCATATTTAAATAAATACTTTAAAATTGTATAATAATGTTATAAACATCGTTTGAAAAAGTTTAAAATATTAAAAAATTATATTATACTTTTTTAAAATTATTTTTCACTGAGAGTAACATTATAATTACAAAGAAATAAATGTTGTCTCAGTCAAAGCATAAATTTATTACATCGACGTTTCAATCTCCTTACGTGAGATCATTTTCAAGACAAAGTTGTTTGTAACTATGGTAACTATGTATAATAAATTTATAAACAACCATGTCTTGAAAATGATCTCACATGAGATTGAAACGTCAACGTAATAAATTTATGTTTTGACTGAGATAACGTTTATTTCTTTGTAATTATAATATTAAAAAATGTTAGTAAATACAGAAGAAGAACTATAGTTTACAACAATATACTGAAAAATTAAGCGTAAGTAGAAGTGCAGTTGAGCCACAAACTAACTAACTAACTCACACTTAACCTATTTCAATTACTCTAACCGGTGGATCCCATGAAATGCCCTTTTTTTTTTTTGTTTTATATTTGTTAAATTCATATGGATCAGAAAGCTGGACAATAAATGAAAGGATGCAGAAAAGAATCTTGGCAACAGAAATGGATGGATTACGGAGAAGTATGAGAATATCCAGGCTACAACATATTCGAAATACATATATCAGACAAGAAATGGATGCACAAGAAACTGTTATCGACAGGATAACAAAGAGAGCTCTACAGTGGTATGGACATGTACAACGGATGCCAGAATACCAGTGCCTAAACAGGTGTTGGATTGGATGGTACCAGGCAGAAGGAAGAGGGGGAGAAGTAGAAGAACATGGTATGAAGGAATATATGATGTCATGATGAAGAGGGGTATGGAAGATGGTCAATGAGAAGATAGGAATCTCTGGAAAGCAGGAATCAAGGGCAAACTGCTGTAAAGTGGAAAGCCTGTATTAAAAATAAAATAAATATTTGTTAAATTCAGACATAAATCAGTTATTATCGACAGAGCCGTGGGTTCATCGCTGGTTATATAGTTACTTCTGCACTTTTTCGTTTATATTATATAACAGTCATATTGTTATATTGTTTTGCATATTTGAATAAATATTATAAAATTCTAAAATTAAGTTATAAAAATTGTTTTAAATATTTAAAAATGTTACTACATACAAAAGAAGCGTTATAATTCACAACAATAAACTGAAAAATCAAGGGTAAGTCATAAAGAATAGCCCAAATTATTTTTAATTGATTGAGAAACACATCTTACTGCTCATTATAGTATGTTGCAATCTTAACTTATATGTGTAAAAATCCGCTCCCTATGAGAGAGTAATGTGTTGATGATAATGATTGATTGACAGGTAATTGTAATTGGTCTATGTTTATGTGTGTGCAGGTTAGGTAAAGAACCTCCAGGAACAACAAGGGAACAGGTGGTATATGCCAAACAGTTATACGAGTCTGCATTTCATCCTGACACAGGAGACAAGCAGAATGTGTTCGGAAGGATGTCATTCCAAGTGCCAGGTGGCATGCTCGTCACGGGTGCAATGCTTCAGTTCTACCGGTGAGAAGTTAAAACAAATCTAGGAATTGGTAGTGAAGAAGTATTTTAGTCAGATCTTCATTATTTTCCACGTTGTGGGCGCAATTTTGAAGAAGTAATTCTTTTCCCATGTTATGACGATGTTTTGAAGCAGCTAACTCTCTTCATGCCCGATGTTGTAGTAACATTTTGAAGGATTAGTGTCCAAAAATAATAAATAAGAATTACTGGTTCAGGTTGGGTTTGATTTTCCGGTAGAGCTGGATTCTCTTCTCAAGGTCGAAGTTGGTACACAAGATAGGAATACACTTTAAAAATCACTAATAACTGATTCTTGTAGAAATAGTTGTAAATTTATTTACTATTTAATTTCCCAGCAGATCAAGTAATATGTGGTATTATTCTTCACTATCAATTAAAATTAAATTATTTTCTTTTCTTAAATCAATTATCACATTTTATCAGGAGAGCTGTTATAGCTTCTATCCTTGATGAAAGTTATGTGCAGACTGACTAGTGTAATTCTGTTATAATATTAAAGAACATTATTACATCACATGATTTTGTATTTAAATTCTATTGGTTAATGGTCCATTAAATACCAGGTTTAAATTTGATTTGTTAAATCAAAAAGTTAATTGTTTTTAACATCCAATCAGAATTTAGTATCCTTTTATTTAAAAATATTAAGTTAAGCAGGTGTTCTTATTACAGTTATAACAGAAAGCTTTATATTTCAGACAACAATGACTTAAGACACAATTTTAAAAGCATTATTTAGAAAGACTGTTATATAATACAATTTCTTTAATTGTTACTGAGACATTTTTATTCAACAATGAACAACAATTAATTATTTAGATGTTTTTCTTTATTTAAGTTATATTTAAATATTAAAAGAATTTAAAAATATAAAATTATTAACTTAAACTTTCATATTTATTATGGTATTAAAATTCTGCTATAGTATAATGTAATTTTATACTACAATTTTATAATAGACATGGTGAATCTGGTACATCTTACCTCATAAATATTTGTGACCTTCGGCTTTCTAGGACAATGCTCTACCGCTGAGCTATCTTGGTACTCCAATCTAAACATAAAATTTTCTCTTATACATTGTTAATTCCCGATCACCGAATGCTACGAGCCTTTGCTTTGATTATGCAAATGACGGCTTCTGTTTAAGAAGACATTTTATTGGGAATTTAAACACTACTTTATAAAGTCAGCAGGGCTTCAAACCCCAGTCTGAGCATATAATTTTTATCTTTGAATATAATTTATCCTTCAGCGAGAAGTGTTAAATTAATAGTAAAAACGTTGAAAGAAGCCCTGCTGGCTTTATAAAGTAGTGTTTAAATTCCCAATAAAATTTCTTCTTTAATAGAAGCCATCATTTGCATAATCGAAGCAAAGGCTTGTAGCATTTGGCAAATTTGGCAATCGGGAATTAGCAATATATAAGAGAAAACTTTGTGTTTAGATTGGAGTGCCCAGATAGCTCAGCGGTAGAGCATTGGCCTAGAAAGCCAAAGGTCCTGGATTTCAAACCCCAGTCTGAGTGTATAATTTTTCTCTTCAAATATATAAAAATTATGTTGATGAGTCCATTTTTTCTTTTCCCATTGCTTAAGGGGTGATATTTAAAACTAATTTAAAAAGACCTATATTAATTATATGGATGTGAAACATAGACTCTTACTTTAAGGGAGGAAATGAGAAAGTTTTTGAGAATAAAGTACTTAGGAAAATTTTTGGATCAAAGAGAGATGAACAGACAGGTGAATGGAGAAGACTTACATAACAATGAACTACATGGTCGTTATAGGAAGCCAGATATAATAACAACAGTTAAGTCTCGTAGACTGCGATTGGCAGGACATGTTGCACATATGGGGAATGAAAGACTTGCATGGAAGCTTCTTGTAGGAAAGCCAGAGGGAAAACACCCAGTTGGTAGACCAAGAATGAGGTGGGAGAATAACATTAACTATGATTTGAGGGAAGTAGATTATACAGGGAGTGATTGGAAAGCATTAGCTCAGGATAGGGATGTATGGAGAGCTTATGTTTGCATGGTCATGAACCTATGGGTTCGATAGTGCAAGTGAATAAGTAAGTTAATTCATTGTTGAGACTTGCCAAATTCAGCTTAATTCATTATTGACATGAATTTGTATATCACAAGCATGCCAAATGAAGATATAATTAGGTTTGTATTTAATATTGAGCAGTTGGCAATTATGCCATTCACTCTTCACAAACTGTAATTAAATCACATCTTTTATTTTGACAGTACTGCACCAGCTGTGGTGTTCTGGCAATGGGTGAATCAATCATTCAATGCTCTAGTAAACTATACAAATCGTAATGCAAAGTCTCCAACTACAACCACGCAGCTTGGTGTTGCCTACCTCTCAGCAACAGCAGCAGCCATGGTGACAGCCGTAGGTTGTAAAGCATACTGGCAGAGAAAAGCTTCCCCATTTCTTCAGGTACAAAAAATTTGAGAAATTATGTTTTCTTTTATTAAATAAAATTTTCTCACCTCACCCTCATATTATTAAATAGACTATTTAACTTATGCCACAAATGCTAGTCAGTGACCAATCACGTTTCAATGAATTTTGTTTTACAACCAATGACAGTCGTGTTTCACCTCGCTCTTTATCGATTTCTCTTTATCAGCTCCTGCTTTTGTGATAAAGAAAGCTCCTCCTTTTTAATGTTCTGAACAGGTCAAAGCATTATTTTTCTCCAACACATACATTGAATATAGCAAATAATGAAAAGATTCCTTGATTTTACTCAGTTGTTTACTAAAAAAATAAATGAATAACCCGTAATGTTGATTATGATATATAGCTTGATGTGTTTCATTATTTCTCCACTTGGGTGCACTCTTACAATATTGCGATCTTATTTGGCAATAAATAATATGATCAAGCAGCAGTGAATGAACATAACCTCACATTTCTGATTTGTTTTCAAACATCGCCATTTAGCCTACATTAAATATATAAATATTTTAAAATAACTATAGTTAAACAATGATTTGTTAGTAAACAGCTTAATTTTATTCGTTAAATAGTCCTAACAAATGCCACTCTTGATTTCCAAATTCTCTAGATAAATTCACGACTCACTTCGTGAGTCGTGAATTTATCAATAATTTGGAAATCGCTTGTGGCATTACTTATGAAGAATATGAGGTGAGGTGATAAAATATTATTTAGTAAATAATACCTATCCATCTATCTATCTCCATGTTGTTACGGTCCGTGTAGGGCCAGAACCTGCTGAACTATCATAGCTCATTCTCTTCTATCTTGAGTCTTTCTTCTTGATCCTCTTATTCCAAATTCCCTCATATCCTCCTCTATCTTCTCCAACCATTTCTTTCTCGATCTTCCCATGCATCTTCTTCCTCCTGGTTTCCCATTGCTTATTTTACACGCTTTATATTAGCTTGACCTGTATCTATCTATGTAACGGAATCTTTCAATGAGATTTTCATCCACTTAAAATCATTGGATCGACTTGAAACTTTGTATACTTGTAAAGGACCCATGACAATACAATATTTTCATATTTGTTTCTAAAATCCTGGCCAAAATCGTCAGAAAATCAAAAAGGTGTCTTTGTATCTATGTATCGGAATCTTTGAACACGATTTTCACTCACGTAGAAACATTGAATCGACTTGAAACGTTGTATACTTGTAAAGGACACGTGACAATACAATAATTTCATATTTTGTTTCTAAAATCCTGGCCAGAATCATCAGAAAATAAAAAAAAAATGAAAACTGGTATAATAGGTTGCGGACTTGTCGACTTTTTAATCAATCGTTGTAAGAGCTCAGTTGGTAGAGCGGTGAACTGTAGTGGTATATAATTTCAGTAATCCATAGGTTGCTGGTTCAAATCCGACTGGGAGGATTTTTTTTAGATGAGTATTACTTTTAGCTCATACTACAATAGTATCGAATTTAAAGATATTTACAGTTTTATCTTATTCTGTAAAATATTAAAACTAAAAAATAAAAAATAAATAATAGTTTTAAAAAACTAAAACAACATGCTTTATTAGAAAACCGAACTAAAAAATGAAAAATAATTTTAATTTCCAACACGCTTGGAATAAAATTAAAGTGGTCAACAAAAAAATCATCTCCAACACATATAGAATAAAACTAGACTTATCAACAGGAAGAAAATAATTTTACCATCAAAAGCGTGGGATGCTTTTATGAATTTTACATTTTCTTCTTAGAGACTTTACTTTTACCAATATCTGTTTGTTATCAAATATATTAATTGATATAGAGCACCCCATGCTTTTGATGGTAAAATTATTTTCTTTCTGTTGATAACTCTAGTTTTATTCTATATGTGTTGGAGATTATTTTTTCGTTGACCACTTTAATTTTATCCCAAGCATGTTTGAAATTAAAATTATTTTTCATTTTTTAGTTCGGTTTTCTAATAAAGCATGTTGTTTTAGTTTTTTAAAACTATTATTTATTTTGTAGTATGGATCCCTTGTAACTTCTTTCTACATGTCCCACCCATCTGAGTCTTGTACTTTTAATTGTTTCCATAATTTGGGGACTTTCATACAATTTGTAGAGTTCTCCATAAGTTCTAATTTTCCATCCTCCATTTTCATATTCATCATCATCATCATGATCGTCCTTTCAAGTATTAGGCCCAGTGGCCCGTTACGGTCTCCGAAAATGTCGACCCACAGATCTGCCTCGAGGAATGTAGTGAAGAATTTGTTTTGGTATTCTGTGACGATCCATGCGCTGAATATGGGCTAGCCAATTGTTTCTATATTCTTGGAGGTATTCAGATATAGGGACGATGTTTAACTCTCTGGCTATTGTTGAATTTCTTTGGTGGTCTAGAAGGCTATAACCTGAGTTCGTCGCAGAAATTTCATCTCCGTGGCTGTAATATGATGATCATCCTGAGTTCTGATGGTCTAAGCTTCACTGCCATAACAGATTATGGGTCTAGCAAAAATTTTATAGATTTTCATTCTTGTGTGTGTCTGCACTTTTGATGGTTTAAAAACCATTTTCATATTTAGGTCAATAAATAATACCTCATAATGTTAATTCCTAAAATCTCAATATGTTTACTTTTATATTTGAAGACAAAAATTATACGCTCAAACTGGGGTTTGAACCCAGGATTTTTGGTTTTCCAGGCCAATGCTCTACCCCAGTCTGAGTGTATAATTTTTCTGTTCAAATATAATTTATCCTTTAGTTAGAAGTGTTATTTTAATAATAAAACCATGTTTATTAAATACTGGATTGCAGTGCATTTTTAGTTATTTTCAGTCTGTAATCCCACAATATAATGATGCCTCTCACTTTTAATTGAGCCTACATAACCTATTAAGGGAAGGACCCCATACAAAGTAAAATCTGTCTCCAGAATAAAATTTTAGAGAGATCTAATCAATTTAAATATCTTGGATATTATCTCTCTATCTGGGATAAAAAGGATATCCCTGAAAAAGTTACTAGTTATAATAAAAGTTTAAGAATTATTAATCAAGTTATGAAACCATCCCTTGTACAAAAAAACACCAGATTACGTTTATATAACACTTTGGCTAGACCAGTGTTGACTTATGGTAGTGAAGCATGGACACTAAGAAAACAACATGAAAGCAGAATAACGGCTTGTGAAATGAGATTCATGCGCAGAACAGCGGGTTACACCAGATGGGATCGGAAAAGGAACACCGATATCTTAAAAGAATTGAAGACTACGCCAATTTTGGAATATATTAAACGGTACCAACTAAATTGGAAACACCATCTTGAAAGAATGAGTTCAAATCGGATCCCCAAAGCTGTTTATAATTATATACCAAGAGGACGAAGATCACTGGGCCGTCCTATGAAACGCTGGAGGGAAAATTTTCTATAGGATCGTAACAGGCCTTGGCCTAATACTTGGAAGGAAGAAGAAGAAGAAGACATAACCTATTAATTTTGCAAATTGGTAATATTTTATTACGATGCACCCAACATGCCCTAGAATATTGTATGTCTTACTACTCACTTGTCAAATGTTTGTCTCATCCTCGTAAACCAATGCCTTTGTAATATCACTTTCAATTTGTTCAAGCAAGAATAAACGATACCAGCACATCATTAATTAGCATCATTCTCTCCCAAACTCTCACTTTTTAAAGTGTATGTGCATGGAACCGTTTACTGATAATAATAAATGTTGTATGCATGTGTGTATACTAATAAAGATGAAATCAAAATATTACACATCCAAGTTAACTGTTCACGGGCGGAGGGGAAGAGTTTTAGCGCTAGTGTCGCCGATCAACTGGATCTGTGGAAGTGATGTAGGAGAAAACTGTACATCCGATCATGTATTGAAAATTTTCAACTTCAAATGTGGGGAGAGAATCTCTAAACACGTGTGAAAGTTCTTAACGTGGTTGTCAAATTAGTCATTTAAGCATGGAACGCTCAAGCGGTCGGATTATTTAAAATCACAGTATTTGTCGTCTCTCTGTTACAAGTCTCACAATAAATCACAAGTGGCAACATGTAATGAGAAGGGCAAGGAAGGGGCAGCTCATTCCTAGACGTAACCCCAAAAGTAACAGGGTTGTCAAGTTAGTCATTCTGTCTCTGACCGCGCAGAAGGACGGATCATTAAAATACATAGTATTTGTCAGCTCTCTACCTGCCAATCAAACAACATTATACAAAGGACAGGAAGTGGCAACATAGTAAGGAATAGAAAGAGAAAGACAGTTTGTTAGTTAACATATTTTCCGCCTGCACAAAACACTTGGATGGGTAATACATGCTTATTGATGTTTTTATTATTAATTTAACACTTCTCACTGAAGAATAAATTATATTTGAAGAGAAAAATTTTTGCCTAGACCTCTTCAAGTATAATTTATCCTTCAGTGAGAAGTGTTAAATTAATAATAAAAACATCAATAGAAGCCCTACTGACTTTATAAAGTAGTGTTAAATTCCCAAAAAATGTTTTCTTAACTAAGGAGCTGCCATTTGCAAAGATAGAAGCAAAGGTTTCAAAAGCATTTGGTGCGAGGGAATTACAACGTATACAAGAGAAAAAATTTGCATCTGGATTGCAACTCGCCTCGGTAGCTCAGTTGGTAGAGCATTTGTCTCGGAAAACCAAAGGTCCCAGGTTCGTGTCTCGGTCTAGGCGAAAATTTTTCTCTTCAAATATACATGCTTATTGTTTTAACTTAACAATGATTAAATAAAATACATTTATCATATATGAGCATAAAGAGCATATTTGTTCTATAAAAATACCACTCCTCAAAATCTGCTGTTCTAGGCCTGGGCATATACCTAAGTATGCCACTGCTGTATTGTGGTGTAACAGTTAGCATGTCTGACCCAAAGTTCAATTCCTGGATATGCAATAAAATTTATTCTTCACTCTGTCTTGCGAAGATCACTGAGTAGCTACTTGATATGAAAAGTAGTAGAATCCAGTTAAAAAAAAAACTCAAGAGATAACAATGGATTGCAGAAATGAAGTCTAAACTATAACAACAGTTTCTCATTTTTTTTATTGTTTCCATATCAACTATAAAAATACTATAATAATAGCAGCTTTACAACTATAATACAGGGTGTTCCAAAATGATGGACGGGGTTTCAAAGTTCTTTAATTTCCCTTACATGATATATACAAGAACAAAACTTCTTCTTCTTCTTCTTCCTTCCAAGTATTAGGCCAAGGCCTGTTACGATCCTATAGAAAATTTTCCCTCCAGCGTTTCATAGGACGGCCCAGTGATCTTCGTCTTCTTGGTATATAATTATAAACAGCTTTGGGGATCCGATTTGAACTCATTCTTTCAAGATGGTGTTTCCAATTTAGTTGGTACTGTTTAATATATTCCAAAATTGGCGTAGTCTTCAATTCTTTAAAGATATCGGTGTTCCTTTTCCGATCCCATCTGGTGTAACCCGCTGTTCTGCACATGAATCTCATTTCTTTGGTAGACTCTATCAAATTCCTCTTCTCCGCATATACCGAAAACATGATCAAAGTCTTCAAGGTCCGACATCTTGGATAAAGCAACAAGGTTTCAAAGTACATCGGTTCCCATTGGGTTGCTCACGATTCGTTCTCTGCAAAGTCACCGCGCCAGGTAGCTTAGGAATTTCGACAATTATTATCGGATGAACAGATTTTTGAGTATGCAAAAACGTCTTTGGATGCAATTTTCTCAGCAGAGAACAACTTTTACGGTCTAATGCGTTCATAGATATGACCCTTAATGTTACTTCCTATCGTATTTTAAAGTTGTTTCTATAATCGACTGACTGTGAATAATATAATTATCCCTTATTCTTCTTCAGTAATAGATCTTGGACTACATCTAGACGCAAATTTAACCTGGCAAACACAAGTGAAACACATATGTAAAAAGACTTTCTCCATCTTACATTATCTTAGACGTTTAAAGAATTTTCTCCCAGTTTCGTTAAAACAAATCCTAGTGCACAATCTTGTGTTACCACACTTCGATTATTGTGACATTATATATAATGATCTAAACTATGCCTTGTCGCAGAGACTGCAGCGTGTTCATAATGCTTGCATTCGATTCATTTTCAATATCCGCCGTTATGACCATATTTCCGAACACTTTAATAACCTCTCTTGGCTCCGTCTTACTGACAGACGTAAATTGCACTCTCTTTCGCTACTTTTCAAGCTTCTGAATTCCTACATTCCTACTTACCTGGCGTCCAGATTTGAGAAGTTTATCCTCCTACCACAATATTGACACTAGGTCACAAGATAGCAGTCTGCTAACAATTCCTCTTCATAGCACTTCCTCCTATTCTACTTCCTTCACAGTAGCCTCCGCCCGCTCCTGGAATCTCCTTCCTCAAGATATCAGGGGTTGCCGCACACTTGGCACCTTTAAGTCACGCTTATACAGTTACCTGTTGTCTAATAATTAATTTTTCTCTATTTATTTAATTTTATACTATGTCATTAATCTTTTCCTCGTTTTTTTTATATATCTTGTACATATTATATATTTAATTCGTTAAATTTAGAGTAAATTAAAATACATTATAAATATTAATTGTATTGTATTCATAACTTGTAATCGTTTATATATATATTGTAATTTAGATTTAAGACTTTTCTTTTGTATTTTTTTTTAAACCTGGTTGAGTGGTAGACAAGGCCTTAAGGCCTTAACTCTGCCAGGTAAAATAAAGCTATTATTATTATTATTATTATTATTATTATTACTACTAACCTGTACTACTGTACTTTCTGTTTTTCAGTAACAGCAACCAATTCAGGGATGCTGTATCATGAAAATTTAATACTCTATTTAATGTTATGAGATGAGATATGTAGGGATGGGAGTTTGATAGAATACAGCATCAATATGAGGGACCTGATTACTAAAAAGGTTAAGAACCACTGATCTAGAAAATATAATACGTTGATTATTATATTACTAAATTTGGTTTGGAGTATAGTGCTATATTCTCTTTACTGCTGTGTCGATTCTGACATTACTAAATTTGGTTTTTTCTTTACAGCGCTATGTTCCCTTTGCTGCTGTGGCTGCAGCAAATTGTGCGAACATCCCTCTGATGCGACAGAATGAACTTATTTACGGTGTAGATGTATATGATGAAAATGATAACATAGTAACACAGTCCAGGGTAAGTAATGTGAAATTCTGCATGTGTTTCTCTTATGGTCCTCTCATAAGAATGCTAATTATTGTGTCATGTTACATCATAGGATTCATTAGTACATTCACACTTAATGAAACAGGCCAGAGAAATCAAGCTAGAGAGAGAGAGAGAAAGTAAACCATGTGAGAAAATCAATTTTTAAAAAATTAAATAGACTTAGATGGTTCGTAATTAAATATGGGAAATAACATTATGAGGTTCTTTTTCATGAAGAATGAGTCATTTTTTTATATCTTACCTCATAGTTTGTTTTCTTAAACACGGGAACTGCAGTTTTCATAAGAAAACATCCGTTCCATTATCAACCGACATTATGAATATCTTCTTCTCCTTAAACTTAATTTGTAGGATTTTCATCCTGTTTATTTCCAAAATCACTCCTCGGAGGAAGACATATTGGATGTGCATTCAGTCTAACCATCTCTTGGCTGGTCTTCCTCTTGTTCTTCTCCCGTTTTCTTTTTCCAAATCATAGACCTTTTCCTAGTGTTTGTTGTATTTTGTTTCTGTCTTTGATCCGAGGCTTGATTCTTGGGACTGTGAGCAATGTATAAGATACACCTTGAAGTGGGTTGCTAGCCTGTTTTCATGGTGGGTTTATTATTTGGGGTTTCCTCCCTAGGCTGATTGCCTTCACCCAGCTCCAGAGCTCAGCCTACCCCATTTTATTTCAGAGTTGTCTCTCCTAGATGGGTTGTCTTGCAGGACTAATGAACCCCATCTGCCCGTTTGTTAATTTACAAGGCAGTAGATGTAGAGTTGCCTCTTCCATCAGGTACACCATATGGAAGGACTCCTTCTCCACTGTATATGCTGTTGAGATCTTCACCGTAACCCTGGCAAGGGGCCCTCACAAGGTACTATCAGCTGGGCAAGCTGAACCAAGGTTTTTTTTTTACGAGGTGTTACTCCTCCCCCTCACCCTTTTTCAACCTGGCTTGGGACATCCTATGGCAGGTTTCATTATGAATATGATTATCATAATGTCGGCTGAAAATGGAAGGGATGTTTCCTTTTGAAAATTGCAGTTCCATGTTTAAAGAAACATAAACTTTGAGGTAAGATATAAAAAATGACTCATTCTTCATGAAGACTTAGATGGATGGGACATGTGGAAAGAAGTGAGGAGGGATTCATACTACAAAAAATATGCAAAGAGAAACCAGGTGGAAGAAGATTCATTAGAAGATCAAGAAAGAAATGGTTGGAGAACATAGAAGAGAATATGAGGGAGTTGGGAATAAGAGGATGGAGGAAAAAGATGTAAGATAGAAGAGAATGGGCTTTGATAGTACAGCAGGTTCTGGTCCTACATGGGTCATAAGGCCATGGAGATAGATAGATAAAAATTTAAGTAAGGGTAATATTTTTTTTTATTAGGACTTTCTCCAAGCTATAGTTTTTCTCAAAAAATACAAATAATTTAACGTTCTTTCTCCATTATTCCCTATTCAATACATTTATATCTTGCAATATGTCCACTGCTGTGGTCTCGAGGTAGCATGCTGCCTGTCATGCAGCAGGGCTGGATTCATTCCCCGGTCGGGACAAGTTTCCTGGGCAAATGGTTTTCTTTTTCAGGGTTTTTCCTCACCTGTAAGACAAATGTCAGGAAAGTTTAAAGCCCAAATGGTCTCCAAACATCATCTGGCCATCATTATCATTAACATATTCATTAAGTTTAGGATCAAGGCCTCTCCTGGCACATTATTACCATCATCACCTATCATATATCATCGGGGGCACCATAACTCTGCCTTCCAGGCGCCCCAACCCCAGAAGTGGGTTACAATAATGTCATGCCAGGAGAGAATACCAGAATGTCAAAATGACAATGTGGTGGCATTGAATAAAAAAAAATATCTTCTAATATATGCCATGTTACGCTGTAGACCCGAGTTTGATCCTCGGTCAGGATAAGTCCTGTGTGAAGATTTTTTTTTTTGGGATTTTTTTCCTTGCCTGTCAGACAAATGTAAAGGAAGCTCTAAGGCCTAAATGGTTCCTGAACATCATCTGGCCATCATTATCATATTCAGCTCATTAAATTAAGTTTAGTAATCCAATTTAAGTTATGTAGATAGGAAATAACACTATGAGGTTTTTTAATATTGTTTATTTTTTATTATTTCACTCACCTCATACTTCATAATTCCTAGCAGACCCAGGGTTTCTTCACATCATTTGTGACATTCTCAATGCTTTGTCACGTTCACAACTGACATCCAATTCTTGTTTTCCTATGACTTGATAGCCAACTTTATTAAGTTATGTAGATAGGAAATAACACTATGAGGTCGGCCATCAGATGGCGTGGAGGTCAGTCTGCAGGATTGAAGGCCGTTGGACGTCAGTTGTGAACGTGACACAGCATTGAGAATGTCACAAATGATGTGAAGAAACCCTGGGTCTGCTAGGAATTATGAAGTATGAGGTGAGTGAAATAATAAAAAATAAACAAAATTAGTGATCCAATAATTGGTATTTTAAAAAAGAAATGTTGTTACACAGAATTTAAAACATTTGTAAATGATATTTTCATCACATTGTAATTCATCTTTATTACTACTTACTTTTATAAGTTTTAATTGTATTACTTCTTGTTTCATTCATTTGTTGTTTTTGTTTCATTTCAATTTTGTAACTATGTGTATCTTCAATTTTCTTTTGTATTTTAACTACAGTCCTAATATACATATCGTCGCTTAAGAAACAATACCGCGTAACTAACAAAATACAAATTTTACACAAGAAACAAAAAACTGTTTATTTTTCTCCTTAGTACCTATAGATTAGTAAATATCAGTAAAACTAAATATATGGTCACACATAGAAATTCAGTATATAATGGAAATGGACAGCTAATGACAAATGAGGGAAATTTTGAGGAATTGGCTGAATTCAAATACCTAGGAACAATAATCACAAATAGGAACGAGATGCACAAAGAAATTAAACATAGGCTCAATTCTGGAAATGCATGCTATTATGCATTGCAGAGACTATTGATGTCCCAACTCCTTTCAAAAAACGTTAAACTGAAAATATATAAAACTATTATTCTACCAGTTATATTATATGGGTGCGAAACGTGGACTCTTACTTTAAGGGAGGAAAGGAGACTACAAGTATTTGAGAATAAAGTACGTAGGAAAATTTTTGGACCAAAGAGAGATGAACAGACAGGTGAATGGAGAAGACTACATAACAATGAACTACATGGTCTTTATAGGAAGCCAGATATAATAAGAACAGTTAAGTCCCGTAGACTGTGATGGGCAGGACATGTTGCACGTATGGGGAATGAAAGACTTGCATGGAAGCTTCTTGTAGGAAAGCCAGAGGGAAAACACCCAGTTGGTAGACCAAGAATGAGGTGGGAGAATAACATTAACCATGATTTGAGGGAAGTAGATTATACAGGGAATGATTGGAAAGCATTAGCTCAGGATAGGGATGTATGGAGAGCTTATGTCCACACGGCCATGAACCTATGGGTTCGATAGTGCCAGTGAGTAAGTAAGTACCTATAGATTGAAACCATTGTATCTATAAGTTTAGCGAGGTCATGGTACAAAATTTTATCCTAATCTATGTTTGAACTGAGCGCACTTCTTCAGTGATGCTAACAGTATAAAAATGTCAGTTTCACCAAAAGTGTCAGTTACGCGATATTGTTTCTTAAGTGACAATATGTAAAATAGGGCTCCAAATCTTGGAGATTTAATAAGTAAAATAATAAATAAAGCCTCTTTTGGCACATCATTACCATCATCATCACCTTTCATACATCATAACTCTGCCCCTTGCAGGCACCCATCCTCAGAAATGGGTTATAATAACGCCGATGCCAGGAGAGAATACCAAAAATTCATAAATTAATGAGTCATTTTTTCACATCTTACCACAGTTTCTTTAAACATGGGAACTAGTTTTCAAGAGAAGGATCTCTCTCGTTTTTAACCAAATTATGACTACTGGATTTTCGTTGGAATATCCATCAATAACGTTGCCATCTGGTGTTGATTTGATGAACTTTGAGATGAGGTCACGTTCATCAGGAATCTTGAAATTCATGGATCTAAATTTGTTCTTCTGAATATATATCTTCTCCCAAATTGTCAATTCTAAATGTTTTTCCAAATGTTTTAAAAGTTAGGCTTCTTTTTCAATTTTATGATTCTCCAATAAACTATGTGCTGCAATAGCTGATTTTTCAATTTCACCATTTTTAATATTTCTAAAGTGTTCCTTAGTGCAAGTGTCCAAATTCCATTTTGTTTTTCCTATGTATACTTTATTGCAGTCCTTACAATTAATTTGATAAATTCCAGATTTTTTGCCATCTGGGGTGTTCAATTTCTTATTAGATATTAATAGATTACCAAGGCTAAATTTATTTATTGGTGCCAATGTAATATTGGATTTCTTGAAATTTTTTTGATGAGGTAAGATGTAAAAAAAATGACTCATTAATTTACAAATTAAGAACCTCATAATGTTGGTTGGTTGGTATCTAATGTCGAGCACTTGATAATGAAATCATTCGCTCTCTTGCACTCCAATATTTAGCAGAAAGGCTGGTCTCTTCTACAAAAGCTGGACAACGGAGGAGATGAGAACCTCATAATGTTATTTCTCATATTTAACTATGAAATACAAAAAATGTTGCAATGACAACCTGGTGGCATTGAATATATATCCTAATATTGACTTTTTCTACCATTACCAATTTGTTTCTTATATTGAGTAATTTTCTACAACTCTAAGGGTCACATGTTTGGACGCATTAGACAGTAAAATGCCTTCTCTGCTGAGCAAGTTGTATGCTAATACGATTTTGCTTACTCAGAAATCTGTTCATGCGATAATAATTGGTTAAATTTGTAAGCTACCTGCGGAGGTACCTTACATGAGCAACTCAAATTAAAATCCCGAAGGGAACCGATGGTAATCGATGTACTTTGCTGCTTTATCCAACATTTATCCAAGATGTCGGACCTTGAAGACTTCGATCATGTTTTCGGTATACACGGAGAAGAGGAATTTGATAGAGTTTACCAAAGAATTCAACTGGAAGAACAGGAGAATCGGCGTAATATTGCGTGTCGCAGACGTGTTTGTATACGGTATTATTTGCGGGATGCAAGCATAAATGCATTCCTCTATAGCAGACGAAAATAACGGAAGTGGTTTTATCGCTGAGAATTCTGGGTAATTCGTTGCCAATATTACGAAAACGTCGACTCTCGTGCATGACCGTTAAGTCGGCCGTTAATTCGTTCTCAGCAATTGCTTACGGTGAATCATCTCACTAGTGATTGGAAGTAATTTGAGTAGAGAGTAATGTTCTAACATACGACCCTAAATATTACTATCAAATATTTGTTATATTTGATATTTTCAAATATAATTGAAAACTTCATAGAGAATATTTAATTTTAGGAAGTTATATTTTGAGGTTATTTCATAGAGAATGTTATTTAATTCTCCTACACTGATTATTGTCTTTGTAAAGTTATATCAATAACCAAAATAAATCCATTAATTTTAAATATAATATTAAACACAAAAAGCTGCATATTTCATTATATCAAGGATAGGTGGTTTTGATAGAGAAAAAACTTTCTATTTTAAACAAATTAAATTTAAGATGTAACTTTATTGGAAATGAGTACCAGACATAAGTTCTGGGAATAAAACTAGCCATAAGAATCAAATGAATCGTGAATTCTTCTTACCTCATATATCTATGTTTAACTGCAGTATCGGAAAACAAACTGTCAAATTTTTATTATGTCAGTAATTTTCGAAACTGCCATCTGGTGTAATTTTGAAGAACTTCGTTATCAAACTTGGTTCATCTGGAACTTCAAAGTTCATGGTTTTAGTATGGTTGTTATTAAAAAAACTATACTAGAACTATGAATGTCCATGGTGTAAAACTGCCATCTGGTGTACTTTTGAAGAACTTTGTAATCAAACTTGGTTCGTCTGGAACCTTGAAGTTCATGGTTCTAGATTTTTTTAACGAATTTTGATTACAAAGTTCTTCAAAAATACACCAACCAGATGGCAGTTTAGAAAATTACCAGCATAATAAAATATTGATAGTCGTGAAAACAGCTGAAGATGGGAATGATATATTTCCCGATACTGCAGTTGAACATAGATGTATGAGGTAAGAAGAATTCACAATTCATTTGATTCTTATTAAGAAAACCTCATAATGTAAAAATTCCCAAATTTATTATATTAATGATATCTCATGCTGATTATCTAGAAAGATGGGAGCACAAGGGCTTCCTAAGGCCTGTAATGCGATCAGTTTTTTTTTTTTTACTTGGCTGTCTTGCAAATGTTTCTTCAGTTATCATGGAATTCATGTAGGTAAAAGTTTGGCCATCCACAGCTACCATATCCTTCCCTATATTTAAATTTTTTTATGTTGGTATATATAAATAATTTTGTGATTTTTAGGTGGCTGCAGCAAAGGGAATCAGCCAAGTTGTGTTCTCACGTATTATCATGTGTGCACCTGGAATGAGTATGTATTTTATTATAATATTCTGAATGATAGTTGTTTAGAATTATACCTGACATGAAGCTAAGAAAAATATGTATATTCTAATGCCATCCATTGACCTAACTAAGCTATGGGTCCCAAGTATGGAGATTTTCAGGCTTGTAAAAGATTCTTAAGCCTGAATAAAGAGGCCTCTAAGCAAAATTTACAAACTTCTTTATAATAAGTAATGCCACGAATGATTTCCAATTTATCTAGAGAATTTTGAAATCAAGAGTGGTATTTGTTAGGACTATTTAACAAATAAAATTAAGCTGTTTACTCACAAATCATTATTTAGCTATAGTTATTTTAAAATATTTATATATTTAATGTAAATGGTGATGTTGGAAACAAATGAAAAACGATTGGTATGCTTCATTTGCTTCTTTTGTTCATCACTGCAACCAGATCATATTATTTATTGCCAAAGGATCGCAATATTCTAAGAATGCACCCTAGTGGAGAAATTTATAACCTACATTACAGGTATTAATTAATTTCTGATGTCCTATTATGTAAATATGTCAATTATATTTTTCTGCAAGTCATTTCCTGGAAAATAATTCGTTTAAGAATGTGCAAACAGTGGTTTCTTTTTTTTTGGTGGTATAATCAATTGCTACAAATGTTTTTATATTATCTCCCACATACACTATCAGCTGACATTCATGCACTATATACACAATCTGGTAGCCATATTTCTTTAAGAGTCAGTCACTGCAAAATAATGCTATAATCTATTCAGAATGTTAAAAAGGAGGAGCCTTCTTTAATATGATAAATTTCAGTTGATAAATTCGAGGCGAAACACGACTGTGATTGGTTGTAAATCAAAATCATTGAAATGTGATTGGTCATTGACTCCCATTTGGGGCAAGAGTTAAATACCTCAGTTATGTTTGGCCCAGGAAGCCAAAGGTCCGGGTTCAAGTATCGGTCTAGGCGAAAATTGTTCTCTTCAAATGTAATTTATCAGTGAGAAGTGTTAAATCAATAATAAGACATCAATACCTCAGTTGCCTGCTGGATATCTCATTGGGTCGGTATGTTAACTGCATACCATTATGACATCTATAGGGAAGTTAGAGTAATTAAATTAACTTGGTCTAATAACTCCTATCAAAAGGGAAAGCTAAGGCCCAACATTAGGCTATTACATCATGGTAGAACATTTTTTCATATTCATAAATTAATTATGGGAAATTTTAGCAACTTTTTTAAAATTGGTTTCTCTCTGAGTTAATCCTGTGGTTAAATTTCGCTGAATTTTTCACTTCACTATAAAATGAGTTAGTTTTTTCTGTAGGACAACATTTGACTATTATATTATCTGACTACAAATGAGATGAGACACTGGAATTCATTTCAATATATAATTGCTCATAAATAAAATAAGTAAGCAATGAAACAAATATAACAATCCTCTTATGTCCTCATTTTGGAAAGTCAACAAACTCAGCTTCCTTTTAAAAATAAACAAGCATAATATATTCAATGTTCATATTATTCGTTTTTAAACATCTTAATAATGGACAAATTATATAATTATAATTAAATATAATTTTATATTATTCGTTTTTAAACATCTTAATGATGGACAAATTATATAATTATAATTAAATATAATTTTATATTATTCATTTTTCTTCTTCTTCTTCTTCTTCCTTCCAAGTATTAGGCCAAGGCCTGTTACGATCCTATAGAAAATTTTCCCTGCAGCGTTTCATAGGACGGCCCAGTGATCTTCGTCCTCTTGGTATATAATTATAAACAGCTTTGGGGATCCGATTTGAACTCATTCTTTCAAGATGGTGTTTCCAATTTAGTTGGTACTGTTTAATATATTCCAGAATTGGCGTAGTCTTCAATTCTTTTAAGATATCGGTGTTCCTTTTTCCGATCCCATCTGGTGTAACCCGCTGTTCTGCGCATGAATCTCATTTTCACAAGCCGTTATTCTGCTTTCATGTTGTTTTCTTAGTGTCCATGACATATTCGTTTTTAAACATCTTAATGATGGACAAATTATATAATTATATTTAATTAATGTTTGGAAGTAAACATTATGAGGTATAATCATTAAAATTCATCGGAGAACATATTGTTTAAACAACTCACCTCATAGGATTCATGCTTCCATGATATCGCGATTTCAAACATAGTCATGTTCATCGTCAGTCGGAGTTATGGCTGACGATGAACATGACTATGTTTGAAATCGCGATATCATGGAAGCATGAATCCTATGAGGTGAGTTGTTTAAACAATATGTTCTCCGATGAATTTTAAATATATAATTATAATTAAATATAATTTTATAATTATATAATTTGTCCATCATTAAGATGTTTAAAAACAAATAATATGAATGATAAAATTAAATGTTCCTTACGTCTCCTCATATAAATCTTCTAAGTAGATCACGATTTCGAGACCATAATGGTCTCATCTTCAGTACTTTTTTGGCGACTGATGTTATGTTGATTGGAAGAAACTCTTCTTCTTCCCTCTGTTGGTGGATAGATGAACCTCTGGATCAGGTCAAAATTTGCGGGAATTTCAAAGTTCATAAGTTTTCCTTTGTTTTTCTGAATATGTATCTTTTCCCAAACCGTGAGTTCCTTTTGTTTGTCTATTTGTTTAATTAGACTGGTTTTTGATTCAGTTAAATGTTTTTCGGACCAAGCATGAGCAGCTACTGCTGACTATTCCACTTCTCCATTTTTGACGTTTCTCAGATGTTCTTTCACCCATGTTTTCAAATTTCTTTTTCTTTTTCCAATATAAATTTTGTCACAATCCCTGCATTTGATCTGATGAATTCCTGATTTGTTTTAATCTTCATTTCTTTAATTTTTATTGGTTTTAATTATCCTATTAAGGTTGTATTCGTTCTTCGGTGCTAATCTTATATTCAACTTTTTGAAAATGTTTTGAAATTTATGGTGTTTCAATGGATGGTAAGTAAATTTCTTGAATTTCTGTTTCTTTTATAAGTGTGCTTTCATTAATTAACTTTTGTCTGTTAAATTTATTTATTTTCTTGTGTACCGTATTTTCTTCATAACTGTTATCATAATATGAACATTGAAAGAAGCACTACTGGCTTTATAAATAATAATTAAACGTTTGATCTGTTCATTCTTACCTCTTAAAGAGTTGTTTTTGTCGAACATATGTTTGAGAGCTTCTTAGCCCCATCGTCAGCGATTACAGACTGAATTTTCTCATGTTGTCGCCCCTGATTCTCGATTGTTGCTCTCTTTGCGTCTGGTCCAATGAATTTACTAATGAGGTTCCTTTCTGCGGGAATTTCAAAGTTCATAATTCTTTCCTTGTTCTTCTGTGTATAGATTTTTTCCCATATGGTGAGTTCATTTTTGTTTTCTAACTGTTTTAATAATTTTGTGTTTACATCTATTAGTGTTTTTCTGACCAAACAATAGCAACCACTGCAGATTTTTCTACTTCCCCTTTTTTTTTACATTCCTTATGTGTTCTTTAGTTCTAATGCTGGTTTTCTCAACCTGGAGCCGATACTTATTGTAGCTACCCAAATGCCTCACGATGCTGGGTAGGCACCGGTCCCATACTGACCAAAATACCATGAGAAAATTTCTTTCTCCATGGAGACTCGAACCAGCGCAAGTCCCGTAGCTCTGTGCCAAGGCTTCCTGCCTTAACCACTCAGCTACGGCGCGGGACGATGGGGATAGATAAGTGTAATAAGATTTTCAGGTGTAGTAGTAGTAGTATAAAATTATGAAATATTTACCTGTAGTGCTTTCGGGACTAGTCCCATCATCAGCAGGATTCAAAACTGGTGTTTCACTGAAGATCTGATAGTAGTATTCAAATGTTCTGAAGCTCTTGATTTGTCATCGTTCACTTGAAATTTTCAAGTGTAGTAGTGCAATTCTAATTAATCTATTGGCAAATACAAGCAACCATTTTTTTAATAAAAAAAATTATATTCAGTATTGGTAAGCGTTAATTTAAATAAAACATCAAAGGAAACAACCTTCTCTATTTTAATAAAACTTTTATGATTGTAATTAATTTATGTAAGTGAGTCAAAAATAACTTTTTACATCTCACCTCATAAAACTTTGTGATTTTCATAGGACGGTTTAAGAAGCCATTGCTTCTATTCTCACAAAATCTCCGAACAGTTGGAGAGGGTGAGGATAGAAGCAATGATTTTTAAAACTGGTCCTGTGAAAATTATGGAGTTTTATGAGGTAAGATGTAAAAAGTTATTTCTGACTAACTTACAACTTTTTCTACATCTATTTCATTGTTAATGTGAATCTTTTAGAGTCGGATCATGACTCTTTACTGAACACATGTTTTTTTTTTTGTCCCAAAGTGGATCTTCTCCAACATCGTATTCTCAAAGCTTTTATATTCATTTCATACATCTTAATGATGGATAAATTATATTTGAAAAGAAAAATATATGCTTAGACTGGGGTTTGAACCCAGGACCTTTCACATTGTATATTTGCATAGAAAGTGAAAGGTCCTGGGTTCAAACCCCAGTTTGAGTATATATTTTTCTGATGTTTTTATTATTAATTTAACACTTCTCACTGATTGATAAATTATATTTGAAGAGAAAAATTTTCACCTAGACCGAGACTCGAACCCAGGACTTTTGGCTTTCCGGGTCAAATGCTCTACCAACTGAGCTACCGAGGCAAGTTGCAATTTAGATGCAAATTTTTCTCTTTATACGTTGTAATTCCCTCGTGTCAAATGCTTTGAAACCGTAGCTTCTATCTTTGCATATGGCGGCCTCTTAGTTAAGAAGACATTAATTGGGAATTTAACACTACATTATAAGGCCAGTAGGACTTCTATTGATGTTTTTATTATTAATTTAACACTTCTCACTGAAGGATAAATTATATTTGAAGAGAAAAAATAATTAAATTGTTAAATTAATAATAAAAACATCAATAGAAGTCCTACTGGCTTTATAAAGTAGTGTTAAATTCCAAATTAATGTCTTCTTAACTAAGAGGCTGCCATATGCAAAGATAGAAGCAACGGTTTCAAAGCATTTGACACGAGGGAATTACAATGTATAAAGAGAAAAATTTGCATCTAGATCGCAACTCGTCTCGGTAGCTCAGTTGGTAGAGCATTTGACCCGGAAAGCCAAAGGTCCCAGGTTCGAGTCTCGGTCTAGGCGAAAATTTTTCTCTTCAAATATAATATATTTTTCTCTTCAAATATAATCGTATTCTCACTTCTTTCAAGTCTTCTTTCTCCATTTGATCTGAATGTAAAACTTATTCCAATCATCTGTAAACTTTCATTGTACTTAATATATTCCTTACTTTTTCAAACTCTCCATTTTCATATGCTGGTCTATATATTCTCCTCAGAATTTTCCTTTCCCAAATTGATATTTTTCTTACAAGCAACATTAATACCCAACAAATTAACAAATAATGAATATGTGATATCCTTTTCAGCTATCTTGCCTATCATCATGGCGAGACTGGAACAGTATCCTTGGATGCAAAAAATAAAACCTTTACATGCACCGTTCCAAGTCATGGGTGTGGGTTGTTTGTAAGTAGCACATTTGAATGTATGAAATACTTTACCTTGATTCATTTGTAACAAATGAACTAACAATTATGTGATTTGTTTTGCAGTTTGACCTTCATGGTGCCTGTCGCATGTGCATTGTTCCCACAGAGGTGGTAAGTTGAGCTTTGTTATAGGTTATAAGCAGAGACTGGATGTTAGGGAAAATGCCTATAATTATTTATTACAGATATTGTAAAAGTGACTTCATATAAGTTCATATCGACGACCCTAGAGTTGTTTTCCATGAAGTTCATTTTGACTATAAATGCCTATTTCAGCTTACAATGCCTATAAATGCCTATTTTTGCTTGAAATTAACTTAGTATTTCAATTAAATTAATTGAAATGGACAAACGTCTCTCTCAATGCACCCCGTTAGGCGAAATAATAAGTACCAGCTATTGTATTTTTCCACCTCATGCACTCCCGTTAAGCAAAATAGCCGTAAGCTATGTCCCATTGTATTATACTCCAGCTCTAAGACTTGGAGAAAGTTCTACAGTACAGCTTTGGTTCTTTTCAATACAAACATTGCTCAGTGACAAAAGGGTAGAGATGGCTCAATCTTTCTTTCTCTGCTTCACACATGGTGCTGAAATTTTAAGTGAGTGGCAATGTTATTTTTGATGTTGGTAACACTGAATTCAGTCTGTACTCTGTAGTCCTCATTCACAGACAGGTGCTTCAAAGACAAAGTAGTGCGACAAGTGTATGTGGCTTTTTTTTTTTTTACCTTTAGAACAGTTGTTCTACGATGCCTAAAGAAAGAACTACAGTAAAAGACAAACTGACCAATTTCGTGCGAAAATATTCTCAAGTGACGGTTCAATATTGTTTTGAAAAGTGTGTAAAATTTCAGTGAATTGTGCAAAGAAATGCCATGTTTTGCAGCATGTATACACTGCAAAACATAAGTATGCTCTTTGTAAAAAGGCAAAACAAGTTCCAAAATCATCTCTGATATCTTCGTATGCTATTGCTAGCATATGTTATATTCTTTATGTAAGGCTGTAAAAATGTATGTTGTAGTCCATTTTTTGTAAGAGCCTATTTTGAATTTTAGTGCCTATATTAATGATTTTTAGGGCCGTATGCAAATACATTAGTCTCTACTCAAATTACTTCCAATCACTGGTGAGCTGACTCACCGTGGGCAATTGCTGAGATCAAATTAATGGCCGACTTACCGGTCATGCATGAAAGTCGACGTTTTCGTAATATTGGCAATGAATTACCCAGAATTCTCAGCGATAAAACCACTTCCGTTATTTTCGTCTGCTATAGAGGAATGCATTTACGCTTGCGTCCCGCAAATAATACCGTATACAACGATGTCTGTGTTGTGCAGTATTATGCCGATTCTCCTGTTCTTCCAGTTGAATTCTTTGGTAGACTCTATCAAATTCCTCTTCTCCGCGTATACTGAAAACATGATCAAAGTCTTCAAGGTCCGACATCTTGGATAAAGCGGCAAGGTTTCAAACTACATCGGTTCCCTTCGGGATTCTCACGATAAGTTTCTATCTTGAGCTATGATCTTAAGTTACCTCGTCAGGTAGTTTACAATTATTATCGCATGAATAGATTTCTGAGTAAGCAAAATGTATTAGCATAAAACTTTCTCAGCAGAGAACGCCTTTTACGGTCTAATGCGTTTATAAATTCAACCCTTAGTGCCTTTTTGCCTGCCTATTTTGAATTTTTTAAGTGCCTAACATCCAGACTCTAGTTATAAGTATATACTGTGCCCTTACCTATGTCATCATCAGACATTTTCAGGTATGTGTGAATTGTCTCAGAACATAGCCTCCTCCACAAAGTTCTATTCACATACTCTTGTTCCCAAATATAATCCTTGTTTTCTAGTTCCATTTTAGCTTGTTTTCAGTTCTGTATTTACCCAAGTAACACTGGTCAACATGATTTGCATCTCATGAGTACCATAGTTGTACTTAATGCAGTTTTTTATCGTGTTTTCAAATATGTATTTGGAATTTCTCCATCACTCAGTTTTTTTTTATTTCAATTTCAATTAATGGATTTAAATAATCATTTTTTTAATAAACGTTATTTCGTCCATTTATCCATTGTAAAATAAAATGGGGAACACTTTCATCAGGAGATTTCAGCTATTTTGTATTGTATTGTTATGAAAAAAAATCTTTATTTTTAAACGTGCTACGGTGAACTGCACTTAGAAATTAGCACAATAGAGTAACCCTCACTCACAACCCCCTCCCCTGACGTGTTTAATGGTACCAACTAACATTCTGAGAATACAATACAATTTCGGAAATTTCCGTTGTGGAGTCAGTGAAAGTTTGTTTTACAGATTGAAACTACGGATATGCTGTGGCAGTGGGTTTATCAGTGGTTACTAGTGTAGTTGTCGCTGGTTACGGCAGCCATTTTGAATAACTGTTGTAACTAGAGTGGTCATGACCCGGAAATAATCCCACTTTTTTTTTTCATATTTACGAGTAAAATAAAATAATCATAATTACGACTCTCACCTAAATATATTTAATTTAACATTTTATGAATATTTGTTGCATTTAAGTAGTGTTAAAGTGGATAATTACATTCTTGAACAACTTCCACGGTGCCGAATAACTTAATTGGATTATCCATATTTTTTTATTTTCCGTGCATATCTTGGTCTCAATTAACACGGATAATCAGGAATTTGCTGTAGTGCCTAAACCAGAATTTAAACCTAAGTTCTCTGGAATTCTGTTCAGTGCTTTATTCATTAAGCTATCTAGGATTCTGATGTAGACAATGATTTCTCTCTTACTTATATAATCCCATGTATTTGTATAGCTATACTAGCCATAAAGATGATGATAAAACATATTTAAAGAGAAAAATTATACGCTCAGACCGGGACTTGAACCCGGGACCCTTGGTTTTCTAGTCCAAGTGCTCTACCATTTGAGCTACCTGAGCAAGTACCGATCTAAACGCAAATCTTTCTCTATATACGTTGTAATTCCCGCCCACCAAATGCTTTGAAGCCTTTGCTTCTATCTTTGCAAATGGCGGCTCCTGTATTAAGAAGACATATTTGGGAATTATACATTACATTATAAATGCCAGTACGGCTATTTTCGATGTTTTTATTATTAATTTCATACATCTCAATGATGGATAAATCATATTTAAAGAGAAAAAATTATACGTTCAGACCTAGACTTGAACCCAGGACACTTGGTTTTCTAGTCCAAGTGCTCTACCATTTGAGCTACCTGAGCAAGTACCGATCTAAATGCAAATCTTTCTCTATATACGTTGTAATTCCCGTCCACCAAATGCTTTGAAGCCTTTGCTTCTATCTTTGCAAATGGCGGCTCCTATATTAAGAAGACATATTTGGGAATTATACATTACATTATAAATGCCAGTACGGCTATTTTCAATGTTTTTATTATTAATTTCATACATCTCAATGATGGATAAATCATATTTAAAGAGAAAAATTATACGCTCAGACCGGGACTTGAACCCGGGACCCTTGGTTTTCTAGTCCAAGTGCTCTACCTGAGCAAGTACCGATCTAAATGCAAATCTTTCTCTATATACGTTGTAATTCCCGCCCACCAAATGCTTTGAAGCCTTTGCTTCTATCTTTGCAAATGGCGGCTCTTCTTAATATAGGAGCCGCCATTTGCAAAGATAGAAGCAAAGGCTTCAAAGCATTTGGTGGGTGGGAATTACAACGTATATAGAGAAAGATTTACGTTTAGATCGGTACTTGCTCAGGTAGCTCAAATGGTAGAGCACTTGGACTAGAAAACCAAGGGTCCCGGGTTCAAGTCCCGGTCTGAGCGTATAATTTTTCTCTTTAAATATGATTTATCCATCATTGAGATGTATGAAATTAATAATAAAAACATCGAAAATAGCCGTACTGGCATTTATAATGTAATGTATAATTCCCAAATATGTCTTCTTAATATAGGAGCCGCCATTTGCAAAGATAGAAGCAAAGGCTTCAAAGCATTTGGTGGGCGGGAATTACAACGTATATAGAGAAAGATTTGCGTTTAGATCGGTACTTGCTCAGGTAGCTCAAATGGTAGAGCACTTGGACTAGAAAACCAAGGGTCCCGGGTTCAAGTCCCTGTCTGAGCATATAATTTTTCTCTTTAAATATGATTTATCCATCATTGAGATGTATGAAATTAATAATAAAAATATCGAAAATAGCCGTACTGGCATTTATAATGTAATGTATAATTCCCAAATATGTCTTCTTAATATAGGAGCTGTCATTTGCAAAGATAGAAGCAAAGGCTTCAAAGCATTTGGTGGGCGGGAATTACAACATATATAGAGAAAGATTTGCGTTTAGATCGGTACTTGCTCAGTTAGCTCAAATGGTAGAGCACTTGGACTAGAAAACGAAGGGTCCCGGGTTCAAGTCCCGGTCTGAGCATATAATTTTTCTCTTTAAATATGATTTATCCATCATTGAGATGTATGAAATTAATAATGAAAACATCGAAAATAGCCGTACTGGCATTTATAATGTAATGTATAATTCCCAAATATGTCTTCTTAATATAGGAGCCGCCATTTGCAAAGATAGAAGCAAAGGCTTCAAAGCATTTGGTGGGCGGGAATTACAACGTATATAGAGAAAGATTTGCATTTAGATCGGTACTTGCTCAGGTAGCTCAAATGGTAGAGCACTTGGACTAGAAAACCAAGGGTCCCGGGTTCAAGTCCCGGTCTGAGCGTATAATTTTTCTCTTTAAATATGATTTATCCATCATTGAGATGTATGAAATTAATAATAAAAACATCGAAAATAGCCGTACTGGCATTTATAATGTAATGTATAATTCCCAAATATGTCTTCTTAATATAGGAGCCGCCATTTGCAAAGATAGAAGCAAAGGCTTCAAAGCATTTGGTGGGCGGGAATTACAACGTATATAGAGAAAGATTTGCATTTAGATCGGTACTTGCTCAGGTAGCTCAAATGGTAGAGCACTTGGACTAGAAAACCAAGGGTCCCGGGTTCAAGTCCCGGTCTGAGCGTATAATTTTTCTCTTTAAATATGATTTATCCATCATTGAGATGTATGAAATTAATAATAAAAACATCGAAAATAGCCGTACTGGCATTTATAATGTAATGTATAATTCCCAAATATGTCTTCTTAATATAGGAGCTGCCATTTGCAAAGATAGAAGCAAAGGCTTCAAAGCATTTGGTGGGCGGGAATTACAACGTATATAGAGAAAGATTTGCGTTTAGATCGGTACTTGCTCAGGTAGCTCAAATGGTAGAGCACTTGGACTAGAAAACCAAGGGTCCCGGGTTCAAGTCCCGGTCTGAGCATATAATTTTTCTCTTTAAATATGATTTATCCATCATTGAGATGTATGAAATTAATAATAAAAACATCGAAAATAGCCGTACTGGCATTTATAATGTAATGTATAATTCCCAAATATGTCTTCTTAATATAGGAGCCGCCATTTGCAAAGATAGAAGCAAAGGCTTCAAAGCATTTGGTGGGCGGGAATTACAACGTATATAGAGAAAGATTTGCATTTAGATCGGTACTTGCTCAGGTAGCTCAAATGGTAGAGCACTTGGACTAGAAAACCAAGGGTCCCGGGTTCAAGTCCCGGTCTGAGCGTATAATTTTTCTCTTTAAATATGATTTATCCATCATTGAGATGTATGAAATTAATAATAAAAACATCGAAAATAGCCGTACTGGCATTTATAATGTAATGTATAATTCCCAAATATGTCTTCTTAATATAGGAGCCGCCATTTGCAAAGATAGAAGCAAAGGCTTCAAAGCATTTGGTGGGCGGGAATTACAACGTATATAGAGAAAGATTTGCATTTAGATCGGTACTTGCTCAGGTAGCTCAAATGGTAGAGCACTTGGACTAGAAAACCAAGGGTCCCGGGTTCAAGTCCTGGTCTGAGCGTATAATTTTTCTCTTTAAATATGATTTATCCATCATTGAGATGTATGAAATTAATAATAAAAACATCGATAATGATAAAATCCCACCAAAAAAAAGTTTTCTTGAATAAGATGTTGCCAAGAAGTGTGTAGAATGAATGTTCTAAGTTAAAGCGCATGGGATTTTTTAAGTAAAAGAGAAAATATTCAAATCATACTACAGATTACAGTCTTGTATGGAGCAGCGATATGGACATTAAACAGAAAACTTTAATATAATAAATTTGGGAATTTTTACATTATGAGGTTTTCTTAATAATAATAATGATTTATTTTAGCTGGCAGAGTTAAGGCCATAAGGCCTTCTCTTCCACTCAACCAGCAAATAGTAAAATTATACAAAAATTACGTACATATTACAATTTTAAGTTATTAAAATACAGACTAAACAAAATACAATGATGATGTGATCTAATACTAGCTAATACTAACAAAAACATAGAATATAATAAAATTAAGATGATACAAAATAAAGTAAGTAGCTTGCTAGATGATTATTAATGGAATGCTCTATATAGTTGTTATGCAGTTAACGTTTTCATTGTGTCGAACTTAATATATCAGTTAATTTGGATTTAAATAATGATAGCGATTGACAGTCCCTGACATGACTGGGAAGTGAGTTCCATGCTCTAGCCATAGATATTGTGTAAGATTCAGAGTATAGACAGGTCCTGTGTTGTGGTATCAAAAGTAAGGAAGAGTCTTGAGATCTTGTTCCTAAATTGTGATGAGCCGATAAGTTTTGAAAACGTGTTGTTAAATAAGTTGGTAAATATGTGTGCAGAATTTGGAATAGTAAGGTATGTGAATGTAAAGTTCTTCTGTCATTTAGGTGTAGCCAGAATCAGATGAATCATAAATTCTTCTTACCTCATACATCTATGTTTTTTAACACAGAAGCGCAGTATTGGAAAAAGCATCTTTTCCATTCTCATTTGTTTTCACAATTGTCAATTTTTTCTTTTGCTGGTAATTAACTGCCATCTGGTGTACTTTCGAAGAATTAATTTTCTAAACTTTCACCTGGCGTACAAAGTTCTTCAAAGGTACACCAGATGACAGTTTAGAAAATTACTTCTTCGAAAGTACACCAGATAGCAGTCTGGAATTTTACCGGCAAAAGAAAAAAAATTGAGTCGTGAAAACAGCTGAGGATGGAAAAGATGTTTTTTCTGATACTGCAGTTCTGTGTTAAAAAAACATGTATGAGATAAGAAGAATTCACAGTTCATTTGATTCTTAATAACAGAAAACTTCTTAACCCATTCGCTTCAGGTTTAAATGCGCAATGCATTTCCCCAGAAACCGGATTTAAGTTACCGTAAATTATATTATCTATTTTCAGTCATTTAAAACAAACTAAAGATAACAGTATTTGTGATCAGAATAAAGGTAAAGACAAAAACAAACTCCTCTACTATTCATAAATGTTAACAAAAAATTGCCCTGCCAAAGAATGATCAAAATTTCACAAAATATATAACAGCAGAGTTAAGCGAGTGTATCTCGTCTTCTGAGTTGAAGGTCATTTAACTGCCTGCGAGTCTACCTCGTCCTTTGAGGCTAGAAATGGACTTCTGGAGATGATCAGCCAGAATATCCAGGAAAGATAAAATAAGAAACAGAGAAATATGACGTTTTATGGAAATGGAAGAAGAAAGTGTCACAATTGAGAGGAAACGACTACAGTGGTACGGGCATGTGAATAGAATGCGAGAAGGAAGAATACCCAGGATTGTACAAGAATGGGAAATTAAGAGGATGATCTGCTACTACCTGGACAGAGTGTGCATATGTCAATGGAAAGATTGGGTGAAGTGGAGGATGATGTACAAGATAGAAACAAACAGTATAATGACATAAACAGTGTAGAGTTCTGAAAGTAATATCTAACTTTGTGTATTTTAGTTGTCAATATTGTAACCTATTTTATATTTTGATATTGTTCGACGTCCTGCGCTGTAGCCGAGCGGTTAAGGTAGGAAGCCTTGATGCAGAGCTACAGGACTTGCGCTGGTTCGAGTCTCCATGGGGGAAGAATTTTTCTCATGGTATTTCGGCCAGTATGGGACCGGTGCCCACCCAGCATAGTGAGGCAATTGGGTAGCTACAATAAGTAGCGGCTCCAGGTTGAGGAACCAGCTATAACGGCTGGGGGACTCGACATGCTAACCACATGTCACCCCTACACTGGCTGTTGATCATCTACCTCTGTGATTGACACATGTGGATGTGAAGGGCCAGCAGCCAGCTGGTAAAAGGGCAACCGCTGAAAAGTGGAAAGACCCTCAATCGGATCGGATATTGTTCGACTGGAGACAAAACTCTGAATTGAGGAGAATTCTCATTAACCCATTGAGCCTAGATTTTTTTTTTTTTTTGCAGTTTTATGTCACTAGGAACTGGGATCCTTTTTTAGGAAAAAATGAACAGTCGCATGAAGACGTATTTTGGTACAATATATTATATATATATACACACACGATTTTTCCCCATTTATCGATAGTTTTGACTTCAATGCTGCCAAATCGGATCCCCAAAGCTGTTTATAATTATATACCAAGAGGACGAAGATTTCTGGGCCGTTCTATGAAACGCTGGAGGGAAAATTTTCTATAGGATCGTAACAGGACTTGGCCTAATACTTGGGAGCAAGAAGAAGAAGATGCTGCCAAATGCATGAAGAGAAATGTACCCAATAGGAATGTAAAAGAGAACATTAGTGCCATCTCTAAATGAAAAGATGAACACGACCACAGAACAGTTACGTGCTTCACAGTCGTCAGTCCGACGAGCAAGACCATGGAACCATTCTGTGCTTCAGAGCCAATGGGTTAATAAAAAAGAAAAAAGAAATGTCTAAATCAGAAGGCTAGGTAGCTTAAGGATCCATCCATAGTAATTTTGCACTAGGGCAGGTCTTTCACTGCAATCATAGCATTTTCATGCTATGCTTTGCAGCTTAACTAGGCAATTATAGGTATGGTAGCTTTCCATTTCTTTCCACACCAGTGAAGGATGATAATGATAATGATGGCCGGATGATTTTCAGGGACCGTTGGGCCCTAAGCATCCTGACATTTGCCTTACAGGTGAGGAAAAACCCTGAAAAAAACCTCACCTGGAGCCTGTCCCGACCAGGAATCGAACCTAGGCCCGCTGCGTGACAAGGCAGCATGCTACCTCGAGACTATAGCGGTGGACAGCTTAAGGATAGAGCACTGGAATTCCAGAGATTCTGAGTTCAAATCCTAGTTTAAGCATTAATTTTTCTCTTAAAATATTAATTTATATACTCCTGGCGCGACAGGCCTAGAGAACCCTTAGCCTACCAGCCGGCTGCTGGCCTCACATCCACATGTGTCAATCACAGAGGTAGATGATCATCAGCCAGTGTTGGGGTGACATGTGGTCAGCATGTCAAGTCCCCCAGCCGTTATAGCTGGTTTCCTCAACCTGGAGCCGCTACTTATTGTAGCTACCCAAATGCCTCACGATGCTGGGTGGGCACCGGACCCATACTGGCCAAAATACCATGAGAAAATTTCTTCCCCATGGAGACTCGAACCAGCGTAAGTCCCGTAGCTCTGTGCCAAGGCTTCCTGCCTTAACCACTCGGCTACGGCGCGGGACAAAATATTAATTTATGCTTTAATATAAGTGACAAATTTAATATTAAAAACAACGAAAATCAAATAGTTTTCTTCCTTACAGTTCACTGAAGACGTCCACGTTGGAATGGCTGGAGCCAGAACAGTTCAAGAAGTTGAAAGAAGCTTGCGGTGAAAAAGAATTACCACGTTATGTTTACTTCAACAAGGGGCTGTGAATGCTTCCTCAGGTTATTTAACATGAAATGATGATGCAATCAGTATTGAGTGTTATAAAAGTAGAATTTGCAGAGTTTAGTGAATCTGGAGAATGCACTTGTTCCAAACACTGCATTTTTTTTTTTTTCGGTATGTGGCAATAAGTATCAGTAAAGCTTGTTTGGTGCTCCTCCCGCACTGGGTCTGTTGTAATTGAGGCAGTTAAAAGCAAAGGTGTGCAAGTGATTTTTTCACAAAAAACAAGTTTGGTGCGGAATTACATTTTTTGAAGCATAATTTTTATTTACAGGGTGTCCAACGGTTGGAAAAATCTTGAAAACCAGAAATAAGTTGGGAATTTAAAAGCAACCGGCAAATAGATGGGAATTCGTAAAGCAACATTCATCTATCCTTATATTCAAATCAAAACAATGGCAATTGTTAAATCACATTCTAAAAATGCATACAGATATTGGAATATTTCTTGGAAGAAATGTTTATGAAACTATAGCATACATTTGGCGGAGTCATGCTTGCCACTCTAAAGAAATGCCAGCCCTTGCCAACACGATATCGCGATATGAAACAATACTTGAGTACACGTAGTTTAATATGTCAGATGAACTCGGACTCTATGCAGTAAGCTTATTGAATTTAATAATGTAGGAAATAACAACTGTGAGGCAGAACAGGCAATTTTTGCCTAGCCCGTGAAGTGAAAAAGAAGAAGATAACACTATGAGGTTTCTTTTAATTATTAATGAGTTTATTTTGACTCACTTCATATTTATTGATTTTTATGCTGACCAGGTTTTGCTGTCTTTGCGTGACATTGTCGAACTGAGTTGGAATGCATCAACAATGTTGCACAAAAGCAATGAAACCTGGTCATCAATCAAGAAATATGAAGTGAGTCAAAATAACTAACTCATTAATAATTAAGCTTATTGAACACAATTTTTAACTTAACTCTCGACAAGTGTTTATCACTGGTCTTTCGCATTTTGTATACAATCGACCAATTCTCCTATTATTAATATTTTGTTGAAATCTATATAAATTGTCAAATATTTTAAAAAAATAAGATCTGAATAAAGTAATATTAACTTAAGATTGTTTGCAATGCTTTATGGTAACAGTTCATTTTCAGATAATTTAAAAAAAGTTTTGCTATTCTTATTTAAGCCCTTAAAATTAAAATAAATTATGTTTTCATCACTTGCCATATTTAAAAAAAAGATTTTTACAAAATTCGCTTTTCTAAAATTATTCGATTTGGCACTATAAAAAACTCGGGAATTATTTTTTTTTATGCCATGAAAAATCCGGGAAATAGTCGGGAATTTGATACTTGTAATTTGCTGGATACCCTGATTTAGTGGCTAAGGGATGTAAGTGTGTGCATTAGAGATAGGTAAAGAATAATTGTTAATTAACTTTTACAGGAATTAATCACTATGAGGTTTAATTTATGATAAAATCAAATGTTTCCTACATCTCCTCATATAAATCTTCTAAGTAGATTGTGATTTCGAGACCATAACGGTCTCATCTTCAGTACAATCTTGGTGACTGATGTTATGTTGATCAGAAGAAACACTTCTTCTTCCCTCTGTTGGTGGACCGATGAACCTCTGGATCAGGTCAGGATTTGCGGGAATTTCAAAATTCATAAGTCTTCCTTTGTTTTAGATCGAAATCGCGATCTACTTAGAAGATTTATATGAGGAGAGATAGGAAATATTTGATTTTATCAATAATTGTTATAATTTTCAATTGCCTTTGATTTATATTTGAAGAGAAAATATATGCCTAGACTGGAGTTTGAACCCAGGACCTTTAGATTTATACGCTAATGCTTTACTGTCTCAGCTATCCTAAACGCAGATTTTTCTCTTATACATTGCAATTCCTGAGTGTGTCAAATGCTATGAATTGTTGCTTGATAAATGCAAATGACGGCTTCTTATTTAAGAAGAATTTTAACATTAGAGCTTCTTTCGATGATTTTGTTATACAGCTTCAACTTTCAACCTGTTTTTCTCAATACAGCAAAACTTGTACTTTATGCCCCTTTGCTTATAACCACCTCAATTTTGGAGTTCCATGGTTTGTAGGTCCATCCTCCACTTATCCCTGCAGTACCTTCTATGGTTGATTTAGAAGGTATAGTAGAAGTAATTGGAAAAAGATGGAGCAAAGTTCATTTTAATTGTCTTCTGTTTTAGAATACCGATGCCGGGTTTCACCAATCTTTGTCAAGGTAGATGACTGTTAAATATTTGATGTTTCATCAAATTTTATGTTTTATATTTCTTCAACATTAGCTTTCATTCGTATATGTCATTCCTTTCTCTAATTGGCCCAAAAATTCTCCATAAGATTTTCCTTTGAAAGATTAATAGTTTTTGAACTTTTATAGGAAAAAATCACTATGAAGTTTAATTTAAGATTAGATTAAAATGTTTATACCTCACCTCATATCCAGTCTTCTAAGTAGACCATGGTTTCAAAGCCTTGGCAGCTTCATCTTCAGTACTTTCTCGTCAACTGATGTTATGTCAATCAGAAGAACAACTTCTTCCCTCTGTTGGTGGACCGATAAACCTCCGGATCCAGTCAGAGAATCCGCAGGAATTTCGAAGTTCATAAGTTTTTCTTTCTTGCTTTTTTAATGTGGATATTTTCCCAAATCGTAAGTTCTTTTTGTTTTTCTATTTGTTTAATTAGGCTGGCTTTTGATTCAATTAGACATTTTTTGGACCAAGCATGAGCAACTACTGCTGACTTTTCCACTTCACCATTTTTAACATTTCTAAGATGTTCTTTCACCCTTGTTTTCAAATTTCTTTTTGTTTTTCCTGTGTAAATTTTGTCACATTCCCTGCATTTGATCTGATAAATTCTTTATTTGTTTTCTTTAATTTTTTCCATAATTAAACAAATAGGAAACCAAAAAAGAACTCACGATTTGGGAAAATATCCACATTAAAAAAAAAACAAGAAAGAAAAACTTATGAACTTCAAAATTCCTGTGGATTCTGACTGGATCAGGAGGCTTATTGGTCCATCAGCGGAGGGAAGGGAAAGTACTCTTCTGATTGACATAACATTAGTCGACGAGAAAGTACTGAAGATGAAGCTGCCAAGGCTTTGAAACCACGGTCTACTTAGAAGACTGGATATGAGGTGAAGTGTGAAGCATTTTAATTTAATATTAATAATTTTTATATTTGAAGTGAAAAATTTTCACCTAGACCGAGACTCGAACCCAGGACCCTTGGCTTTCCGGGCCAAGTGCTCTACCAACTGAGCTACCGAGGCGAGTTACGATCTAGATGCAAATTTTTCTCTTATATACGTTGTAATTCCCTATCGCCAAATGCTTTTGAAACCATTGCTTCTATCTTTGCAAATGGCGACTTCTTAGTTAAGAAGACATTTATTGGGAATTTAACATTACTTTATAAAGCTAGTAAGGCTTCTAATGATATTTTTATTATTGATTTAACATTTCTCACTGAAAGATAAATTATATTTGAAAAGAAAAATTTTCGCCTAGACCGAGACTCGAACCCGGGACCCTTGGCTTTCCGGGCCAAGTGCTCTACCAACTGAGCTACCGAGGCGAGTTACGATCTAGACGCAAATTTTTCTCTTATATACGTTGTAATTCCCTATCGCCAAAAATTTTTCTCTTCAAATATAATTTATCTTTCAGTGAGAAATGTTAAATCAATAATAAAAACATCATTAGAAGCCTTACTAGCTTTATAAAGTAATGTTAAATTCCCAATAAATGTCTTCTTAACTAAGAAGCTGCCATTTGCAAAGATAGAAGCAATGGTTTCAAAAGCATTTGGTGATAAGGAATTACAACGTATATAAGAGAAAAATTTGCGTCTAGATCGTAACTCGCCTCGGTAGCTCAGTTGGTAGAGCACTTGGCCCGGAAAGCCAAGGGTCCCGGGTTCGAGTCTCGGTCTAGGCGAAAATTTTTCTCTTCAAATATAATTTATCTTTCAGTGAGAAATGTTAAATCAATAATAAAAACATCATTAATAATTTTTGTTTATCAATGGAGGACTATCACAACTACATAATTTTCATATTTTCCTCATTCCATGTTGAAAACTCGAGGCCAACTACTTCCTCTTTCACTTATCAACTTACAAGGAACAAGAGTCCAATTGAGCATAAAGGTAATTTACAACCATTAAAACAGGTTGTACAGTATATGTCAAAAAGTTTGTATCAGAATTTATGGCAAGACTAGGTAATCACTTATCTAAATAACTATTAAAAAATACTTTTATGTTAATGAAACTTCTTCAATTTTAACAAACTATGTTTTCATTAGCTGTTGTGTCTAACCTTTCTAACACATTTTGATAAAGGTTGGTGAAACTGGTCATGAATGGAGTGTTAATGAAGATGCACTGTATTAATTTTATATGTTTAGCTGTCGTCTAGCACTTTTATAGTTTTTTTTTCTTTAAAGCACAGGCTTGCAAATTCAGGTGAACGCAATGAATTTCCAATAGAAGGCCTATGCTACTGAGATTATATTTCAATCAATGTGATTATATATTAGTTTATTTTTACACACTGAGAATAATATGGTCATAATTAATTATATAATGTTTATGTCAAATGAAGGGTGATGGCTAAGAATGATCATACCCATTTTTCAAGAAAACAATTTTGTAGCGTCATTTCCCAACATATATAAAAATGAATTATCTTCACTTTATCTATTAAAAATGAGTTTTTTTACATTGTATTTGATCATTAGTCTTTTCTATTCTTATAAGATTAGATTATAAATTTACTAAAGGTAAAGTGATCCCAGGCTCAATTCTGGAAGGCAAACCCATTGAACAAGTGAACCATTTTAAATACCTGGGTTATGAAATCTCCTATTTTAAAAATTGAAGATCTGTTTAACAAACTTAATAAATTTAATTATATATGTAGCACAAAAAAAAAGAATATTTAAAAACACAAGAATGGAACAAAACTAAAATTTTATAAAGCAGTGGCAGTCCCCTTACTATTGCATGGTAGTAAATTTTGGGTTTTAACTAAAAGAGTAGAGAAGATCAAGAAGCAGCTGAAATGAGATTTCTGAGAAGTGTGGCTGGCAGCAAACTTCTAGATAAAAAAAAGTGAAGATATTAGAAATGAGCTAAATATTTTAAAACTTTTAGATAAAATAAAAGAATAATATTTAATTTTAGGAAGTTATATTTTGAGGTTATTTTAATTATATTATTTTTGGTCTGGACATCTTACCTCAATACAAGAACAAATCAACATTAATATTGAGGTAAGATGTCCAGACCAAAAATAATATAATTAAAATAAAAGAATCTAGAAAGAAACTGGAAAAAACAGGTTCAAAGAATGAAAGATGATCGGATTCCAAAAATTATACTTAATTACAAACCAAGAGGAGACAGGAACATTGGTAGACCGAAAAAGAGATGGATTCAACTTTCTGAACGAGAATCTATGAGACCGGAACTAGCCACATGGGCTTAATCGTGATTGTTGATGATGATGATGATGATAGTGATCCCACTACAGGCCACAGCAGACCCTTGGAGTAGTAGAGGTTAAGACTCCCACTTTTTCGACAATCGGCACTTTATGTCAGCCAGGTTGTCAGTCCTGATCCCCAGAATAAGCCCCTGGGACTCAAAAAAAATCCTGACCCCTCCGGGACTCAAACCCTTGATCTTCCAGTTTGTAGCTTATTGTCTTAACCAACTAAGCTACAATGTGACCTAGGTTAGCAAAATTTGGAGAGAAGTGTGACATTCCCTCCCTAAAGGAGAGAAATGTTACCTTCCATTGAAACATAATATTATTATTATTGCATATTGGGAGAGACAACTCTGAAATAAAATGGGGCAGGCTGAGCTCTGGAGCTGGCTGAAGGAAACCCCAAATAATAAACCCGCCATGAAAACGGGCTAGCAACCCACTTCAAGGTGTATTTTATACATTGCTCACAGTCCCAAGGATCAAGCCTCGGATCAAAGATGGAAACAAAATACGACGAAAGCTATCAAAAAGGACTATGATTTGGAAAAAGAAAAACATATTAAAGACTATTCAGGGAAAATCATTATTTGATAGGATACACAATACAGAAATTAGAGACAAATGTCAAATTCAAGACATAACCAAATATATTATAGAAAGAAAAAAATATTGGAATGGTCATATAGAAAGAATGGAAGACAACAGACTTGCAAAAAGAGCTAAAGAAGATAGACCAATGGACAGGAGAAGAGAGAGGAAGACCAGCCAAGAGATGGATAGATAGTGACTACACATCCAATATGTCTTCCTCTGAGTGATTTGGGAAATAAACAGAATGAAAATCCTACAAATGAAGAATAAGAAGCATATATTTTATACATTTAGAATCTGTGAAACAATATAATATTTCATCATTTCTATCAATCTTTTCACTTGTTAACATATGTATTTGCATTCCACTTATAAATAATGCTAACAATGCAATAAATATAAACAGATACATTTTGCTATAACAATTTCTTGCATCAGTGCATATGCTGTCAATAAAAGAAAAAGAAAAATTTAAAATTATGTTGCAGTCTTGGAAAAAATAATGTATACACCAGAGAATCAAAACACATTTTGCCCTCGGTAAAATTGTATCAACCATATATTCTCAGTGTGAATTTTTATAGAATTTTATATAATTGTTTACAGATCTGTATACAATCTTATTTTTAAGATCTTTTAATGTATTAACTTTTATTTTTATTTTCACTGTGGCAGACAATACATATATAGTAATAATCATTTATGATCGTTGCCAGATACACACCATGTTATTATTTGTCACTGCAACCAAATATTTTCCGTTCCAATTGACAGCTACTTTATCTATTACAATATCATAAACACCAAGATTAAGTTTTCTTTTATGGTCCAGATATTTATCTCTGACCTCAGGCCACTGCAGTAACATGCTTGGCTCCACATCTTTGCGAGTTTGCTCCAAAACTGTTTTCAAGTCATACAACCAGATGGTGCCTCTATCATCTCCACATGCCAGCAGCTGAGCCTCTGAAATGAAATACATTTACAGGTAAATCAATTACTATACTGCATAATAAATAAATTAGAGTCTGTGGTCATCTTACCTCATATTTTGTTAATTAAATAAAAATAAAACATAGTTTTATTTGATTTTCACATTTATTATATAATTCAGTGACAGCTTTTATTTTATAATAATTTGTTAACATGTCTGAAGAAGGTACAGTGTACCGAAACAGCTGTCACTGAATTATATAATAAATATGAAAATCAAATAAAACTACGTTTTATTTTTATTTAATTAATAAATATGGATTTTCATCAAGTAAACACCAACTCAATTGATTATCATATTTTGTTGTTTCTCGTAAGACATGTTTTAAAGCATCTATGTATGCTCCATCTTCAATTATTACAGACTGATGATCTTTAAGTTGTTGACACTGGATGTCGACTCCTGCTGCCTCTTTTTGTAGCCCAAAGAACTTTTGTATTAAATTTTTCTCCCCGGGAATTTCAAAATTCATGATTCCCTCCTTTCCGGGAAGAGAAATTCTTCTTCTTGCATCCAACAAAGTCTTAGATCTATAGGCCTGTTACAATCTCACTGATGAATTTTGTTTGTGAGAATTGAAAGCAACTACCCGACGGGTTGTTGATGGGGTTTCAATCCATGCATCATTTACTCTGCAAGTGATATGGTTATGCCACCAAAATCTGTCCCTAGAGCCCCGTCTGTTATAAGCAGATTGCACCGCGGGCAGGTTGAGGTTAGGTTTTTGATAGAGGTTTTAGAATGCACTTCACTATCCCATGCAACCCAGAGAAATTTAATAGGCAAACTCTTTGAATCATAAAAAAAGAGAGAGCAGAAGTTGACATCCAGTGGCGACAACTTAAAGATCATCAATCTGTACCAACTGATGGTGGAGCAGAGATGCTTTGAAACATGTCTTACAATGAAATATGAGGAAAGTGACTGCAGACTCAACTTATTTTTTAAGTAGAACCTCATAATTAGGGCTAGGGTTTTTATGTATTAAAAGTTATGATTGTGACATAGTATAATGAAAGTTAGATTTATGACTGTCTTTTATTTTTGTTTTACACACTAACAGTTGAATAGTATAATGAGATGTTAAACTTATGACTGTCTTTTATTTTTATTTCACACACTAACAGTTGAATAGTGTAAGGTAAAGGAAAGATTTATGCTTGGATGGGAATGAAGCCTGAATTAACTCAGTGGACAGAGCATTAGCATAGAAAGCTAAAGGTTCGGGGTTCGATTCCCGGTTCAGGCAAACATTTTGCTCTTTATCATTGATTACAGTACAATGAGAAGTTAGACTTATGATTGTCTTTTATTTTGGTTTCACATACCAACAGTTGAATAGTATAATGAGAAGTTAGACTTCTGTCTTTTATTTTGGTTTCACATACTAACAGTTGAATAGTATAATGAGAAGTTAGACTTCTGACTGTCTTTTGTTTTGGTTTCACACACAAACAGTTGAATAATATATACTATCTGTGTCATAATCTTATCTTTTATTACATAAAAATCCTAGCCCTACTCATAATGTTACTTCTTATTGTATTTTCACAATACTGTATTGCATAATTATAAGTGAGGACCTATCCGATTACAGGAGTATTGTTCAGCAAATCACTTCACAGAAACTATCAACCATTGCATGCTGAAACCTACTTTGAAATTTCTCTCAGAGAAGCGTTATGATGCACCAAGACCATGTTCAAAAAATTATATGCTGTTTTTAACTGCAAGGCACAGAAATCAAAATGAGAATCCAGTAATTGCAACCCACTGTACGGAGCAGATGAACTCCCTGTTTCAGTAAGAGTGGAGTGGAATGAGGCGGGTCGCGGCACAGATGGCAGGTAGTGAGGGTTATCCAATCTGCCAATTTGGGAGTTATAATTTACTTCCCTATAGTTTAAATGAGATATTTGTGCTCTATTTTACTACCTTGCAGTTAAAAACAACAGATAAATATTTGGTACATCACAATGCTTCTCTGGAAGAAATTTCAAGGTAGGTTTTGACATGCCATATTGACAGTTACCTTGTTAGACTAATGAAGATAACAGAGTACTGGTAGCTGCTTCATATAAAATGTAGCAAAACTTGGTTAAGAAAAATGAAACTAAGGTTGAGGAACTGCATTAATGCTAATTATGTGATTCTGTATTGCTTTCTGCAACCAGTGATAGTAATTGTTTTAGTCAGTTTTGGCTCTTCAGAGCTATTGTGCTACAGATTTTTTATTCATAAAACAAAACCAAAATTCATTTACATATTACTTTTATTTTATTTTATTTTGTAAAGGATGTATTAATGAGGTGGAGCAAACAAAGTGAGGAAAGAATAATATGGAATGACATCCTACAAGATCTATGTATGTATCAAATTCTATTTATATTATTTTTGGTCTGGACATCTTACCTCAATATTAATGTTGATTTGTTCCTGGACATGTTTCAAAACAATTCTGTTTTATCGTCAGCTTTCCCAGTCTGAAAAGCTGACGATAAAACAGAATTGTTTTGAAACATGTCCAAGAACAAATCAACATTAATATTGAGGTAAGATGTCCAGACCAAAAATAATATAATTAAAATAACCTCAAAATAAACTTCCTAAAATTAAATATCAAATTCTATGTCTAAGGCTGTACACTCTTTAGGAATTAACATTAATAATATTCATGATGAAGTTCCATTGAAGTATTATTCAAAATTAAAACATTAAATTATGAAATATTTACTTAAAAGGTCCGTCTTCTCAACATTTTTAGTCATTTATCTGTAGCGCTTTCAGGACTACACCTTTTAGGTAAATATTTCATAATTCTTCTTCTTCTTTCCAAGTATTAGGCCAAGGCCTGTTACGATCCTATAGAAAATTTTCCCTCTAGCGTTTCATAGGACGGCCCAGTGATCTTCGTCCTCTTGGTATATAATTATAAACAGCTTTGGGGGATCCGATTTGAACTCATTCTTTCAAGATGGTGTTTCCAATTTAGTTGGTACTGTTTAATATATTCCAAAATTGGCGTAGTCTTCAATTCTTTTAAGATATCGGTGTTCCTTTTCCGATCCCATCTGGTGTAACCCGCTGTTCTGCGCATGAATCTCATTTCACAAGCCGTTATTCTGCTTTCATGTTGTTTTTTTAGTGTCCATGCTTCACTACCATAGGTCAACACTGGTCTAGCCAAAGTGTTATATAAACGTAATCTGGCGTTTTTTTGTACAAGGGAAGGTTTCATAACTTGATTAATAATTCCTAAACTTTTATTATAACTAGTGACTTTTTCAGGGATATCCTTTTCATCCCAGATAGAGAGATAATATCCAAGATATTTAAATTGATATTTCATAATTTAATGTTTTAATCTTTTGGAATTGCTACTTTTCACTCTTCATTATGTGTATCTAGCCATAACTGATGACACGAGTCCATTGTATACTTATGCTATAAGTTGCAATGGGGCTGCATTTGAACATGCAGCTTATGTGGGCATTCAAGGTGAGTGTCCATGAGGTTAAAAGAAAGAGATATAGGAAAGACAGAAATTAAGTTTTAGGCCTCGAATACTCTAACCCTCTTACTAATAAACACTGTATTAGCTGTTCAGTGTATAAGAGGTGTACAACTTTACATGGGAATTGTTATACATGCCTCCAGCCTTGTTTAAGGATTGTATAACTAGACAAAATGTCGGACTTCAAGATCAACTGATTGTTTTCTTATGATATTGATGAAAGTTTCCTTAAATTTAATGCAAAATGCAACACTTTAACGACTGTTTGATGGATGCACAGGGCATAAATAATATTAATAAAGCTCTGGGTTGGAAAATAAAGGCATCATAAAATGCCTTTTGTTACACTCATTCTCAATTAGGCCTAACAATATTTTAAAATTGAACATTGATTCACAAAAGAATATGTTCTACAATAATTGCCGTAGACAAGATTTAACATGAATGTAGTTTAAATGCTTCATAATATTATTTTAAGAAGACTTTCTTGCATCATTAATACATAATATACATACCTATATAAAAATGTATTTAATTATAGAGGTACTATTATTGCAGCAAGCAGCATGTTAGCTTGATTAGTCTTGTGGTTAGAGCTTCTGACTACGGTTCGTGAGGTCATAGGTTCGATCCCCGATCAATCTACAATGATTTTTTTTTTTTTCACTTAAAGCGTTATTCTGTTGTTGGTAACATTTCCTACTATTTTGAACGTTTTCTAACGCATCTTAAAACACTGCATATAATTCATAAGTAATGGTAAAAACTTTTATTAGTTTCCAAGAATTGTTCGAAATTCTTGACGTTAGATGGCAGCACATTATCTGTGAAACTAATTCTACAATATTTTTGACATAGCGTAAAGGAAAATGTATATAAATTAAAACACACTTATTTTATCCGTACCTCCCCAATTAGGGAATCTCTATTAATTCTTATCCATATTCATTTCTTACACAATTAATCACTAGTTGATGTTGTTTTATTTCTGTTACAAACTGCGAGTAATATTGTTCTGACGTCATAGTGATGATGAATATGTGACGTATTGTGTATAACATTTGTATTGTTATATAGCTCCAGCACAACGTTTATTAGTAAGGAAATTATACGTGATCTACATCAGGCTTATACATTGTATAATTAAACAACTGATGAAAGCCTGTATAAAAGATTTTTATTAGTAAGACTGTACTACCATAAGGGTCGAAAAAAACAAGATGTCAGACAAGGGAGACTGGATAGGAAAGTAATAAGAGGGATCTAGTGCTAGAAAAGGAAAAAAAATACCAGATTGGTTAAAGATAAAAGTAGCAAAACACAAGTAAGTGGAAGCAATGTTTTACTCAGCTTGGGCACCTTGTGGTCGCCATCCACATATCCCCTAGAAGGGAATTGCTACTTTTAAAGATTGAAAAATGGCACTTACCTCGATGCAAACCAATTCCCATGAAATAGTTGTCTGTATCACTCCACTTAAGCTTGTGCGTCAACACAACTGTTTTGCTGGCTGATGCAAGTGTTGCTTTCAAGTCCCACAAATATATAAACCCATGTAGAGCACATTTTGTAGCAACAATTGTATCTGTTACTACCTCAACTGAATCTACAAGCTCCATTTCTTCATCTTCTGTGGGGAAGTTGAATTTGAGAAGATGAACACTAAAATGGAAATAAAATTAATTTAAATAAAACACAATTACCATCAACTATAATATCGAAGGAAAAAACAAAAATAATGGCATTTTGGAGAAACGATCATATAAGATCAAAAATCGTAATAGACAAGAAACCTCTGGAACAAGTAACAAATTTTAATTATTTGGGTTGTAATTTTACTATAAACACTAAAACTGAAAAAGACATACATATGAAACTGTCGAAATTTCAAATGATATGCGGAACTATACATAAAACATTAAAGAATAAAACAAGAAGAGATACTAGATTGAAGTTTTATAAAACATTGGCAGTTCCTGCATTACTTTATGGGAGCAAAACTTGGGTAATGACCAAAAAACTGCAAAGTAGAATACAGAGCACAGAAATGAACTTCTTTAGAAGAACAAAAGGCTGCACAAGATTGGATCGGATAAGGAATGAGGATATAAAAACAGAGTTAAATATATATCCATTGGATGAGAAAATCAGAGAATATAGAGAGAAATGGTTTACACACGTGGAAAGAATGAATGTATGAAGATTACCAAGAGCAGCATTCAACTATAAGCCAAGAGGTTCAAGGAATGTAGGAAGGCCAGTGAAAAGATGGACAGAACTGTGAGGCGGAACAGGCAATTTGCCTAGCCCGTGAAGTGAAGAAGAAGAAGATAATATTCAGAGTGGTCTATGATTGAACTATTATAGGAAATATCACTATCTAAGATTTAAATTAAAGAATTTTATCTTTATACCTTACCTCATATCCAATCTTCTAATTAAGTTAGAAGACTAGATATGAGGTGAAGTATAAAGAATTTAATTTTAAATTTAACCTCATAGTAATTTTTCCAATAAAAGTTCAGTATCACTATCTATCTATCTATCTATACTGGTGTAGCGCAATGTTGAGCCATAGCCTCTGCTTTGTTAGGAGTTATTAGACCAAGTTAATTTAGTTACCTTTTTTGCTCACAGATGTCATGAATGGCATGCAATAAACATACTGACTCAATGAGACATCAAGTAGGCAATTAAGGTATTACAAGGATGTGTGGTTGGTAAATTTTGCTTAGAAGCCTTTTTATTCAGGCTTAGGGATATTTTACGAGACTGAAAATCTTCAGATTCGGGACCCATGGCTTAAAGTCCCTTCCGGAGGACTTGCTTCTTGGATTTTTCCATTCTAAAAAATCCATTGACCCCGGCCAAGTTTGAACTCACGGCTCTTGGGACCAGAGGCAAGGAGCATAATGACTAGTCCACCACAGCCGACCAAATATTCACTATGAGGTTTAATAAATTTATTAAATCTTCTTCTTCTTCCTTCCAAGTATTAGGCCAAGGCCTGTTACGATCCTATAGAAAATTTTCCCTCCAGCATCTTCCGGGAAATTCTCGTATAAGACTTGAAAGCATAATAATAGTCCCTTCGATTGGTTGCTGGCCAAAGGAAGGCAAGACCAGTGATGGGGCTGCCATCTTATAGCCTCTGGTCAGGCATTTCTGGAGAAGAAAAAAAAATAAAGGAAAGAAGAAATGGAAGAAAGGAAAGACTCCCTAGACCTCGGGTGCCCTAATAGCGTCGGGGTCGAAAAAAACAAGAGTTAACCAAGAGAGGTTAGATAGTAAAGTTAAAAGAGTGCAAAACACAAGTAAGTGGAAGAAATGTTTTTTTAAATAATTCTATTATATTGATTGTGTTCTGCCCCAGAGTTTGGTAGGAAATATTCCAATCCCTTAATCTGTTATTACAGGCTTCCAATAGAATTTTCTGTTGAGCTGAAAAAGCAAGTGCAAATATTTTACATTGGCCAGATTGGTTGATTTTTAGGGGCATAAAAATCCTGTGTATGGCTAAAATAAGAGGTCTCTGAGCAAAACTAGTCAGACATTTCACAACCAGATTTGAATTTAATGCTGATGATTTGAAGTGTTAAATAAACGACTATTTTAACAAACTGTACTAATAAATACGGTGAATCTGGAGTCACCTTCCTCATACATTGTTTGGTTCGATTCCCGGTCAAACCATAAGAATTTTTCCTGTGGTTGCCCATGGACTAGAATTTAGGTTAAGAACCCTCCTGGTGCTTCATTATCATTTATCACCCATCATATCATCAGGGTAACGTAACTCTGCCTTCCAGGTGCCCCAACATAACAAATGGATTACAATTCCGCCAATGCCAGGGGAGAAAACCAGAAATGTCATAAAAGACAACCTGGTGGCATTAAAAAAAACATGTTTCAATATACTATTCATACCATCATCAGTTTTTCAAGACTCTGGAAAAGCTGATCATGGTATCCGCATATCAAAACATGATCAAATAGAACTCAACCAGACTCTGGAAAAGCTGATGATGGTATGCATGGTATATTAAAACATGCTAAAATAGAACACAACAATTTTATTTATGAGGTAAGATGACCCTGGATTCACCTTATTTATTAAGAAGAATATAATAATGTTATTTCTTATTGTAAGTTATTAATAAAGTGTACTAACTTGTCTTTTTTTTGCTCCAGAGTTTGGTGGGAAATATTCCAACCCCTTAATCCATTATTGCAGGCTGCCAGTAGAATTTTCTGTTGAGTTGAGAAAGCAAGTGCAAATATTTCTGAATGAGATTCCAATGTAATCAAAGGCACGAGTTGAGAAGTGAAGTTAGGTGAGAGTGGATATGTTACATCCCACGTGAGAACTTGTCCATCACTCAGTGCGCAGAACAAAACATTACTTTTCTTGGGATGGAATAACAGACTACTTATATTTACATTAACTGATTTTACAACTCGCTGCTCTAGAAATGCTATTCCTTGTGAAGGATGAATAAGATGAATCGTGCCTCTTGCTCCGCCACACGCTAAAATGTTGATGTAGGATGTATCTTCAAGAAGGTTAACCAGTGTTGTCCAAGCTATTGTGTAGAACATCTCCCTAAAAAAAAGATATTTTTTTCAATGTTAATATTATTCGTTTTTAAACATCTTAATGATGGACAAATTATATTTGAAAAGAAAAATATACGCCTAGACTGGGGTTTGAACCCAGGACCTTTGACTCTATGTCAATGCTCTTCCATCTGAGCTACCTAGGCCTCCAATCTAAATGCATATTTTTCTCTTATACATAGTTAATTCCCTAACCCCAAATGCTACGAGCCGTTGCTATAATTTTTTCAAATGGCGGCTTCTTTATTAAGAAGACTTTTTATTGGAATTTAAACATTACTTATAAAGCCAGTAGTGCTTCTTTCAATGTTAATATTATTCATTTTTAAACATCTTAATGATGGACAAATTATATTTGAAAATAAAAATATACGCCTAGACTGGGGTTTGAACCCAGGACCTTTGACTCTCTATGTCAATGCTTTTCCATCTGAGCTACCTAGGCCTCCAATCTAAATGCGTATTTTTCTCTTATACATAGTTAATTCCCTAACCCCAAATGCTACGAGCCGTTGCTACGATTTTTTCAAATGGCGGCTTCTTTATTAAGAAGACTTTTTATTGGGAATTTAAACATTACTTATAAAGCCAGTAGTGCTTCTTTCAATGTCAATATTATTAGTTTTTAAACATCTTAATGATGGACAAATTATATTTGAAAATAAAAATATACGCCTAGACTGGGGTTTGAACCCCTATGTCAATGCTCTTCCATCTGAGCTACCTAGGCCTCCAATCTAAATGCGTATTTTTCTCTTATACATAGTTAATTCCCTAACCCCAAATGCTACGAGTTGTTGCTACGATTTTTGCAAATGGCGGCTTCTTTTCAAATATAATAAGTTATTTTTTTATTAGATATAAAATAATAGCATAGTCCACACAATAACAAATCTAGTTTATTTACGACCTTGGCTATTCTATCCACTGTATCATTTGTGAATATTTGGTCAGAGAACAAGTGACTGATAGCATCATGTTGGTCAAGTGATAGTACAAGTTCCCATTCGAGGCAATTGCCAACATGTTTACTAACATATAAGGGGATTTTATCCCAGGAATCCACTTATATTAGTGGGCAAGTTAAGGTGGACAAGTTAGTATACCAGATTAGTTTAGCATTCACCTGTTTGTTAGCGGGTTTTTGCGATAAGTTGGCTACATTGTCTGAGCAATGATTAATACATATTTTATGTTGCAATTATGGCGATTTAGATTATTTTGTCTTCTTATTCTTATGACAGTCATAATGTCAGTTGAAAATGAGAGAGATGGTTCTCTTGAAAATTAGTTCCCGTGTTTAAAGAAACATAAAATATGAGGTTGCGATTGAGGGTCTTTCCACTTTTCAGCGGTTGCCCTTTTTACCAGCCGGCTGCTGGCCCTTCACATCCACATGTGTCAATCACAGAGGTAGATGATCAACAGCCAGTGTAGGGGTGACATGTGGTTAGCATGTCGAGTCCCCCAGCCGTTATAGCTGGTTCCTCAACCTGGAGCCGCTACTTATTGTAGCTACCCAATTGCCTCACGATGCTGGGTGGGCACCGGTCTCATACTTGCCGAAATACCATGAGAAAATTTCTTCCCCCATGGAGACTCGAACCAGCGCAAGTCCCGTAGCTCTGCGCCAAGGCTTCCTACCTTAACCGCTCGGCTACGGCGCGGGACAAATATGAGGTAAGATGTAAAAAAGACTCGTTAATTTACAAATTAAGAACCTCATAATGTTATTTCCCATATTTAACTATGAATAGGTCAATATATTTGTTTTTCCTAGTGAATTTCGTTCCTTTTAGACTTATCATGAACAAAAATTATCTATTATAACTATTAGAATAAAGAATTTACTTATCTTGTTTTTACCACATGAAGTGAGTATCCATTAAAAAAATGGAAAAAAATCGACTTATTAGGTTTTTCCTGGGGATGAATAAATTATGTGTTTGTCTGTTTTTTATTTGAATTTATTTAGGTGGCATAGAGTCCCCAAGACCTATATATACTAACGGACCAAAATTTATCATTAGGATGCAATAAAATGTTATGAAACAATAGTCATAGTTAACTTTGTTTTTTGATTTTATTGATAGTGTTTTGTAAGCATTTACCTGATATCATCAGCATTATATTTAGCTTGTACTGTTCCAGTCTTTGCATTTATAATACATATACTGTTTCCTGCACAAGTTGCAAATCTTCGTGTTGTTTTTTGGGGGTCTTCAGGATTTGGTTCAAAGGCACACAGCCATACCTGAAAACATTGATTTAATACAATACTATAAAATTGTCTTTCAATTTATGTAATTTAATGAGTCGCATGACAATGGACTAAAAATTGAAATTTATAAAACTAATCCCCATATGCTAAATGAAATAAAAAAAAAATACAAAGAACAACTAGGTCCGTATAACAGTATTAAGTTGTCACATAAATAATGTTTTGTGTCTGGTGGAATTTTGAAAGTGCTTCTCTGGGAGTTTGTTCCAAACCAAGCGTGCAGTCAATGCAGATCTTTATTTTCAACAAGTTCATTAAATTTTGAGAGTTATTGGTTCAAATCCAACTGGACCTCATACTGCACGAATAACCATGATGAAAATTCTGGAATTGGGAGGAATCAAACTACTATGCATGGTCTGCCCGACCCTTCTACTAGTCCCTGCATCCAGAAGAGTCAGTTGCCGTATTTGGATCTTTACTGGCCTAGAGAATCTACTAATATATTTAGCTATCCTAATTGTAGCGTCCAGATCATAAATATAAGTGCTATCTATTGTTCTTTGCCCGGGTCCATCAGACGCAAAGATTGATTCACCTTTCCTGTGTAGATTTAATAACATATATTAATTATTAACAAGAATTCCTTAAACACACTGTAGTAACTTATATGATTCGTATTTAAACTCAGTATAATATGGTTGGTGGGGCACGCCGTAGCATAGTGGTTAAGGCACTGAGCTACAAGCCGGAGGGTCGAGGGTTCAAGTCCCGTTGGGGTCAGGATTTTTAAACTGACCCAAACCCTCTGGCAGCACTATGGCCCTGGGGTCGACTCAGCCTCTAACGGAAATGAGTACCAGATGCTTGTTCTGGGGGTAAAGGCGACCGTCACGCAGGGCTGACAACCCGGCTGACATAAAGTGCCGATTGTCTAGAAAAAGTGGGAGCCTTAACCTCCTACTACCCCAAGGGTCTCCTGAGGCCTGTTGTGGGATCACTTTACTTAGGGGCACGCCGTAGCGTAGTGGTTAAGGCACTGAGCTACAAGCCGGAGGGTCGAGGGTTCAAGTCCCGTTGGGGTCAGGATTTTTAAACTGACCCAAACCCTCTGGCGGCACTATGGCCCTGGGGTCGACTCAGCCTCTAACGGAAATGAGTACCAGATGCTTGTTCTGGGGGTAAAGGCGACCGTCACGCAGGGCTGACAACCCGGCTGACATAAAGTGCCGACTGTCTAGAAAAAGTGGGAGCCTTAACCTCCTACTACCCCAAGGGTCTCCTGAGGCCTGTTGTGGGATCACTTTACTTAGGGGCACGCCGTAGCGTAGTGGTTAAGGCACTGAGCTACAAGCCGGAGGGTCGAGGGTTCAAGTCCCGTTGGGGTCAGGATTTTTAAACTGACCCAAACCCTCTGGCGGCACTATGGCCCTGGGGTCGACTCAGCCTCTAACGGAAATGAGTACCAGATGCTTGTTCTGGGGGTAAAGGCGACCGTCACGCAGGGCTGACAACCCGGCTGACATAAAGTGCCGACTGTCTAGAAAAAGTGGGAGCCTTAACCTCCTACTACCCCAAGGGTCTCCTGAGGCCTGTTGTGGGATCACTTTACTTAGGGGCACGCCGTAGCGTAGTGGTTAAGGCACTGAGCTACAAGCCGGAGGGTCGAGGGTTCAAGTCCCATTGGGGTCAGGATTTTTAAACTAACCCAAACCCTCTGGCGGCACTATGGCCCTGGGGTCGACTCAGCCTCTAACTGAAATGAGTACCAGATGCTTGTTCTGGGGGTAAAGGCGACCGTCACGCAGGGCTGACAACCCGGCTGACATAAAGTGCCGACTGTCTAGAAAAAGTGGGAGCCTTAACCTCCTACTACCCAAGGGTCTCTTGAGGCCTGTTGTGGGATCACTTTACTTAGGGGCACGCCGTAGCGTAGTGGTTAAGGCACTGAGCTACAAGCCGGAGGGTCGAGGGTTCAAGTCCCATTGGGGGTCAGGATTTTTAAACTAACCCAAACCCTCTGGCGGCACTATGGCACTGGGGTCGACTCAGCCTCTAACTGAAATGAGTACCAGATGCTTGTTCTGGGGTAAAGGCGGCCGTCACGCAGGACTGACAACCCGGCTGACATAAAGTGCCGACTGTCTAGAAAAAGTGGGAGCCTTAACCTCCTACTACCCCAAGGGCCTCCTGAGGCCTGTTGTGGGATCACTTTACTTACTTTACTTATAATATGGTTGGTTGGTATCTAATGTTGAGCACTTGATAATGAAATCATTCGCTCTCTTGCACTCCAATATTTAGCAGAAAGGCTGGTCTCTTCTACAAAAGCTGTACAACGGAGGAGATGGTTTCTTTCCATATCTTCATTTAAATTGCAAAAAGGGCATTTAGGTGAATCTGTTATGCCAATTCGGTGTAGGTGTTTATTCAAGCAGTCATGTCCCGTTAGCAGTCTGAATGTTGCTACTGCAGATTTTCTTTGTAATGTAGTAATGTCATAAGCTTGTAGATTTTCCCATTCCTTTCCAGATGTTACTCAGTATAATATTTACAACCATGAAAACTAGAAGGGTGAGGGGAGCTAAAATAACCTTGAGAAAGCTTGTAGATAGGAAAAATATAAGACAGCAGTAGCATAGCTAACAAGTACAGTAATTAAACATTCTTGTTTACATAAAATAGAATTTAATATTCCAATATTTGTCTGAAGTTGAAATATGAATAGATGTTTATAAACATAAATTATTCTTGACGATTACAAACTTTAAAGAAAACAGAAATAATAACAAAAATTACAATCTTTACTCACACAAGCACTCATGCATACCTTTTTAGTCCAGCCGAGGGTTAGGGTCCATACCCCCGGACACCCTACCCTGGCTTATGGACCAAACACAAAATAACACAGCTCTCCTCGAGCTGACATCCTCCAGATGATAACGCGGGAATAAACTCAATGAATGAACTTGTTTACCACTTGCTTTACATATTTGAGTGTTCCAAGAAAGAGGGGAAGTTGCGCACTACAAACAGAGCAGAGGGAAGGGATAGGTAGGTGAGTGGGAGTAAACACAAAGAGAAAAGAAATTGGCACAGTTCATAAATGTCACTGAAGAGGGAGGATACCAGTACATAGATGAAACATACCGAAATAGTACTTTCGGTACAACTATTACACCCAGCTTATGGCCCTGATCTTGCATCTCCAGATTACAATCTGTTTGATCTATGGCCTATTTCTTGCATGGAATTTAAAAAACAATGAAGCTGTGAAAATGTGTCTCAATGAATTCGCATCAGTAACCAGAGACTGGTACCATTGCAAGATAATAAACTTTGCTGAAAGATGGCTCAAGACATAGAATTTGATGGTCTCTACTATAAAGAGTAGTTTAAATTGTCAGAAAACAGTCTAAATAAATGTTAAGGTAGAATATTTTATATTGAACAATATGAGGTGAGTGATAAAAATATTCTACCTTAATGAATATACCTCATAGTGAGAATTCCTAAAATAAGTAAATAAATGTTGTTTAAGGGCCGCATGCAAATACATTAGTCTCTACTCAAATTACTTCCAATCACCGGTGAGCTTACTTTCCGTTAGTAAGTGCAAAGATCGAATTGGCGACCCACTAACTGGTCATGCATGAAAGTCGTCGTTTTCATAATATTGGCAAGAAATTACCCAGAATTCTCAGCGACAAAACCAATTCCATTATTTTCGTCTGCTAAAGCAACGCATTTACGCTTGCGTCCCGCAAATAATACCGTATATGACGACGTTTGCATCACGTGATATTACGCCAATTCTCCTGTTCTTCCAGTTGAATTCTTTGGTAGACTCTATCAAATTCTCTCTTCTCCTCTCCGCATATACTGAAAACATGATCGAAGTCTTCAAGTTCCGACATCTTGGATAAAGCAGCAAGGTACGCAGCAAGGTTTCAAACTACATCGGTTCCTATCGGGTTTCTCATGATTTGTTCTCTGCAAAGTCACCTCGCCAGGTAGCTTAGGAATTTTGACAATTATTATCGCATGAACAGATTTTTGAGTACGCAAAAACATCTTTGGATGCAACATTCTCAGCAGAGAAAGACTTTTACGGTCTAATGTGTTCATAGACATGACCCTAAGTCCTGTTACTGTGGTCTTAAGGTAGCATGCTGCCTTATCACACACAGTGGGCCCTAGTTCAAGTCTCGGTCGGGACAAGTTTCCTGGGTGAGGTTCTTCAGGGTTTTTTGTCACCTGTAAGACAAATGTCGGGAATTTATATATCAAATTTGAGAATTTTTAACATTATGAGGTTCAATTCATAAGAATTAAATGAATTGTGATTTCTTCTTACCTCATACTTCTATGTTTTTTTAAACCCAGCACTGCAGTATCAGTGACCCATTGTCACCATCGTCAGCTGTCAATTTTTTTCTTTTGCCGGTAATTATCCAAACTGCCATCTGGTGTTCTTCTGAAGGAATTATTTTCTAAACTGCCCTCTGATGTTCTTTGAATGAATCATTTTCTAAACTGCCATCTGCAAAGTTCTTCAAAAATACAACAGATGGCAGTTTAGAAAATGATTAATTCAAATAACACCAGATAGCAGTTTAGAAAATAAATCCTTCAAAAGAACACCAGATGGCAGTTTGGATAATTACTGGCTAAAGAAAAAAATTGACAGTCGTGAAAACAGCTGACGATGGTGACAATGGGTCGCTGATACTGCAGTGCTATGTTTAAAAAAACATAGAAGTATGAGGTAAGAAGAAATCACGATTCATTTAATTCTTATAAATGTCAGGGAACTCTACGGCTCAAAGAGTCATAATCATCATTTATATTCACCTTATAAGAACTTTCCTGGCACACCACTATCATCATCATACATCATATCATCAGGGCAGCGTAACCCCGGCTTCCATGTGCTCCAACCTCAGAAGTGTGTTACATTACACCATTGTCAGGAGAGAACACCAGAAACATCAAAATGACAACCTGGGACTTCGAATAAAAATAACTTACTTATGGGTCAGTATCTGTAGAAAAACTAGTGCTTGTGAATGTATATTTCTTGAGAAGGTGTAATACATAAGAGAAAATGGATAGGACATAGAGAATCTTCTATCAGTAGGGTAAGTATCAAAATGTGTATAAGGTAATGAATTCTTCTTCTTCTAGTAGGCGACAACAACTTCAGTGAACTTTTGGCCTCCTCATCTATTTCTATTGTTGGGGATCTTTAGCCAGTAATTTTTTTACAGAGTTAGGAAGCTGGCCAAACGTCCAACCCCCAACTTGGAAGGTTGGGTCATTTGAATTTGGGGTTTCCATCCCCAAGATCAGTTGCTTTTGAGTCTGATCTACCCATGAGGAACTTCTTCCACCAGCTGCACCATTCTGAAGGACTCCTTTGCCGAAGCTGTCGTTGAGCTCCTCTTCTGGAGTACTTCTTCGTACAGTCCCTTACCTTTGACCTGTCCAACAAGGGATACCCTATCAGTAGGTATGATACCATCGGCATATCTCTCAGGGTCATTAGAACTCAAGCTTCATCACCAGTTTTAAGGTCCTGTACCCTAGATGGAGATGTAATGCATGCCCAAGTTCTAATAGTTAATCTGTAAGAGTGCACTAACTCAGTCAGTGGTGGATGCATGGTCTTTTACCAGGCAAGTGGGTGAATGAACTTTGTGACTAGGCCTACATGACTTAGAAACACTGTAGCTTCAGATGTTAAAATGCTGCATATGAGATCAGATTGTCATCACTAATTAAACAAATTATAATTCTTATATTTCTTAATTGCCTTGTCACACAGTGGGTCCAGATAAAAATTTACAAGGATAATAAAACCAACCGGAGCTTTAATAAATTTTATAATCCTATCATCTATATTATGGGAACATTTTAACATTCCCTCTGTCCCGTTCAGCCTAAAATTGGATTCCTGGTCAGAACAGGCTCCTGGGTGAGGTTTCTTAAGGGTTTTTCTTCACCTGTAAGACAAATGTCACTTCATATTTCCTTAGACAATATAATATATAACCGTGTTCCATGTATACTTTCAATATTCATTTATATATTTTAAACTTTCTTCACTAAGCCATTGACTTAATCTAACTATAGGTTATTATTTTTGTTATTATTATTATTATTTTTTTTTTCTTTATTTCCCTTGTCAACTTTATATTGTGTAGTCTATAATTATCTATCATTTATCATAATTCTTATTGTATGTATAATTTAACCATGGTGAAGTGGAAGAGAAAGCCTTACGGTCTGAACTCCATCAGGTAAAATAAATAAAAAAATAAATTGTCTCAAGACAACCCTTGAGGATGCCAGGCGCAGTCTCTGGCAAAATGTCGGGGAACTACAAGCCTCACGACAACGGCCTACAGCCCGAAAATCTTCAAGATAAATTAATTAAACCCACAATGTTACCTGAATTCCATATGCATATAAATAAATAAATAAGTACTGGAGACAACGAAAAAATTTCAGGAAGATTAGGGCCCCACGGTCCCCAAAAATCATCTGGCCATCATCCTTATCATCATTAACCTTCACTGGTGTGGAAAGCAACGGGAAGCTACCACACTTATAATTCCCTAGTAAAGCTGCAAAGCATAGCATGAAAATGCTATGATTGCAGTGAAAGACCTGCCCTTGGGCAGAATTACTAGATATTTAATTGGTAACTGCAATATTTGGGGCACACTGTAATGGGGTTGGTTGAGCCAACATGCTACAAACTGGAAGGGTTGCAAGATACAAGTCTTCATGTGGTTAGTTTTTTTTAAACTGGCCTAACCCTACTGGGAGCATCATGACCCTTGGAATTGATACAACTCTACGGAAATAAGTACCATTCACATTTTCTGGAGGCAGCCATCATGCAGGGCTGACATCTTATGATGTCTAGAAAGAGGAACCTTAACCTCCCACCACCTCATGAGTCTTCCAAGGCCTATGGCGAGGTCATTTTACCTTTTTTTTTTTTTAATTACAATATTTGACATGAAAAATAAGTGGCATTCATTTACTTCTAGATCAGCTCTTTGTTCGATTATGTATAGTTCTATAATATTTCAATTAAATGTTAAAACCATTAAACATGTAGTTTTCAAACTATAAGCCATATCATTTACTTCCATTCATCCATGTTACAGCTTGTGTGTTGTAATGGTTTTAAAATGAAATAAATAAAAATACTGACTCCTGTTTGGGTTAAGTTTTATATTTAAATTATAACTTAATTTATAATACATTCTATGTTATGTTTTTATAGAGTATAAATTTACCTGTGTTCTTATATCTGCTGGATCATTGTTTCTTGAGTGACATCGTAAAAAGTGTGTGGGCTCATAGTTTAAATTTTCTTCCAGCTTCTCATTTTCCAATTTTCTCTTCATTTTATTTGAAAATACGAGTGCTTGCACAAGGTTATGTTTAGCTTTTTACAAAAACGCGCCAAAATTAGGAGTGCCAACTTATATACTACCAAGATTTAAAAAGAAAACATGCCAAATCTAGGTGTACCAACTTATGTAACATGTCTACCAACATCTTTACTGCACTGTACGCTAAATCCATAGAAGCGCTCCATATCCACAGCTGTAGTCGATTTGCTGTCAGTAGTCCACCGGAGTTCTGTGAGAGTGCGTCCATGTAGTGTGTAATCAAACATGGCAGCGAAAGTGAAGTGGAAGGATTGTTGTTGTTTAGTATTTGTGATAATTTGTGTTGTTTGTGTGAATGGAATGTTTATCCATAGACATTGCAGTCATATTCATCCCAAACATGATGAGGTAAGGCATCAACATACTTGAAAATGCTGACATTGTTCAATATACCGGTGACATTTCTTATAGGAGTCCGGGATATTTAATGCCATTGACCGCATGTCATCAGGAAGTTATCGATGTTATAACCAATAACACTTGTACAAAAGTAAATTCAACATTTTTTAATTTTCGTTGAGCACCGTCATTCATTTTTTCACTTATTTTCATGTTTATTGTCCAACAAGTCGTGAGAACTCATTCACCACGTAAGCGTTCACACAAGATGTTGCAACATTTTTGTATCTTCTGCATCTCTCACGCTGTTTGTCAAGATTTAAAAAAAAAAATAACATAATAGAAATGAATGCGAAACTTCTTGAGTAATTTGTAACAGTATAACTTCCTGGTTCTTATTTTTGATAACCCTAATTTATTGTTATTATCATCATCATTATTATCATTACCTTTTTTAAGGTTCATGAGAAAAGCTTAGATACTTAATGAGTGGTGTAATAAGAAACATTTAGCTTAAGAGTTTCGTTATATCATTCCATTTTTAAAATTTTTAGGGCTGCCACGTATTTTTGTAAACAGTGATCTTGATATGAACCCTATTCTGCTCAATGCCATCTTGGTAGTAATTTTGTTATTCTTCATAAATTGCACGGGGCGAATATTCGGTCTCACAAGAGACGAAAATGTAGAATTCAGGAAGCTTCACAAAGTATAAATAATGCATCTGGTACACCTTACCTCACAAATAATTGTGTTTCATTTGCATTTTTCGATATGGACAGCATATCGAAACATGTCAAATGAAACACACATGTTCATGAGGTAAGATGTACCAGATTCACCTTATTTATTAAGAAGAATCTCATTGGTTTACTTCCTATTGCATAATTAATTAATTAATTCAACTTCACAAATATATTTAATTTTGTTGCCCTAATACTGTTAGGTTTATTGAGTCTAGGAAATTGAGATAGACAGGTCATGTAGCTAGAATTCTTTCAATTCTTCTTATTGGAAAATACTTGGATATCGGAGATCTGATTTGGATTCAGTTGATAGGATAAGAACTCGTGGAGGAGTTTTAGTGAATACACGAATGAACCAGCGGGTCCCATAAGCCAAGGAGTTATTTATATAAATAACACGAAGATAAGAAGATAATATAAATAAACAAGATAGGTAAGAAGCACAGATATTCATGATAAATTAAAAGTTCGAATGTAAAACTAATTCGCTGGCTCTATCGTAGGTTCGTGGCCGCGCGGACATAAGCTCTCCGTACTATCTTCAGCATTTTCGAATCATCCCTGTATAAAATACTTCCCGCAAATCATGGCTAATGTTATTCTCCCACCTTATACTTGGTCTATCAACTGCGAGTTTTCCCTCTGGTGTTCCTACAAGAAGCTTCCATACACCTCTTTCATTCCCCATTCGTGCCAAATATCCTGCACATCGCAGTCTACAAGAAAGGAAATTCAGAAATATCAAAGCAATTGTCCAAAAATGACCATCTCGCTTTCCTAAATTAGCATTGCAGTATAAAGTATTTAAGTGACACTCGAAAGAGCATTGCATTAAGTTTTACGTTTATGTTTTGTCTTTTATCAGTTCGTTCAACGATCCCGTCCATCTTCTGCATTGTTTGTAATGGTATCACTCGCATTTTTGTTCACATATCTTGCATTCACACGAGTCACTCGGTTGGTGGCATTTTGCATTTTTGCACATTTTATGATGATATCCATGTGTTGCAAGGCCTATGATTGCGTGCGTTTGTGGTTGGTTGCTTCCGGTCCACTCCCTGTTCACCTGGCGTCTGAGGCGTAGAACTCTTCGTCGATCTCTTTTTCCTTCTGTTTCTTTTTTTCGGTGACTTTCCGTTGCTGGCAGTAGTATCCTTTGTCTCAGGTCCTCTAGGAAGTAGGTTTCTGTGGCTAGCATATAGGTCATTCTATTTGGTGTGTATTTATTCGTACCTAATGCCTTTTTGATACATGTTTCACTTTTTCTAAACCTAAATGACTTCGAGATAGAGTAGCTCATTGTTAGACTCACAACTTGAGATTTCATAGTAATAGGCTCAAACGACCTAAACCTAAATAAGTGTTACGAATATATAGAGTATTTTACATATATATTTAATTATATCATACATTATTTTAATTATTCCAAATAAAAACAATGGTTGAAATAAAGCACTTAGACATATATTTCAGGACAGAATTTTGACTTATAGCAGGAACAAATTTTTCAAGGCTAACTGTAAAATCTCCGCATTTAGACTAATGGAATATTTAGTACTGTTAAGTTATAGCTGTAGGTCAGGAGTTTAGTTTATAAACCTTGGGAGATATGGGACTCGCGTCTGTCTGTTGAAGAGTGTTCTGGTGGGTAAGTCTGCATACCATTTTTCTTACTAATTTTGCTAGGACTGTTAGAAATGTAGTCAAGTATTTTAAATATTTAATACTGTTTTTCAAAGTGTAGGAATTATTAGATACTTATTAAATGTAAATTAGGGTAGATTGATAAACCCCCATCTAACTCTCTCAAAAAAACTCAAGAAAGTTCGAATGTAGGTTTTCTTAGTATAAGCTTAGATTAGTTATTTAGGGTTAGAATAATTAGGGTTATTGTAATCATCATAGTTACAGAAATAAAATAATTTATATTAAGAATCCATTTATTTATGTTCAAAAACACGTATGCCTTTATAACTAATACATCCACATACTAACGCTCGGCTGGAACCTCATGCTACCAAAAATCCATGTCCCAAAGGTCCTTTTAGCCCTAAGTAAACCTACAGTTTGTAATAATAAGTTCATGATGATGATGATGATAATGATGAGATATCAGAAAGCCCTTGAACATAAGTAGGAGATACAATATGCGCCAAAATAAATTTAGCTAACAATGTGATAAAAAAACAAGGTTGGTTATCCTTGGTGCGGAAGTGTTACATCAGAAGTTGCGGTGAATATTGACAATGATGTAAAAAGATTAAAAGATGACAGAGGTTAGTGAAAGTAACACCCACGCAATGAGACGCCGTCCCTATGCGATCCCTGACCAGCATTTCGACGCTCGTGTGAGATATTAGAGAAAGCTTTAAGAAAACCTTCACTTTCTACTTCATTTATTTGTTGCGGCATTCACGACTCATGGCCGTTCAGTCGAGTTTTGCAAGGCCATACATCAGCTGAGGAAGTCGGTTCACACATGCGGATGTTTTGTACTCGACTACCCGTTTGTCACATACATCATCCTATCGAGGAAGATTGTTAGTAGATACAATCTTTTTCTCTCTTAATTTATCATAAGTAATACCACGAGTGAATTTATCTAGAGAATTTGGAAATCAAGAGTGGCATTTGTTAGGACTATTTAATGAATAAAATTAAGCTGTTTACTCACAAATCATTGTTTAACTATAGTTATTTTAAAATATTTATATATTTAATGTAAACGGCGATGTTTGAAAACAAATCAGAAATGTGAGGTTATGTTCATTCACTGCTGCTTGATCATATTATTTATTGCCAAATAAGATCGCAATATTGTAAGAGTGCACCCAAGTGGAGAAATAATGAAACACATCAAACTATATATCATAATCAACATTACGGGTTATTCATTTATTTTTTTAGTAAACAACTCAGTAAAATCAAGGAATCTTTTCATTATTTGCTATATTCAATGTATTTGTTGAAGAAAAAAATGCTTTGACCTGTTCAGAATATTAAAAAAGGAGGAACTTTCTTTATCACAAAAGCAGGAGCTGATAAAGAGAAATCGACGAAGAGCGAGGTGAAACACGACTGTCATTGGTGTAAAACAGAATTCATTGAAACGTGATTGGTCATTGACTACCATTTGCGACATGAGTTAAATAGTCATAAGTAATGTCACAAGTGATTTTCAAATCACCGATTAATTCGCGAGTCACTAAGTGACTCATGAATTTATCTAGAGGATTTGGATATCAAGAGTGGCATTTGTTAGGACTATTTCACGAATAAAATTAAGCTGTTTAGGACCGGTTTCACCAACAGAGGTAATTGTATTACGCCAGTTTCCCCGTGTATAATGCATAGCATAAACTGGCGTAATACAGTTACCTCTGTTGGTGAAACCGACTCTTACTCAAAAATCATTATTTAAATATAGTTACCGGAATTTTAATATATATATATGATGTAAACGGCAATGTTTGAAAACAAATCAGAAATGTATGGTTATGTTTTATTGTTTATTCACTGCAATTTGATTATATTATTTATTACCAAAATAGGATCGCAATATTGTAAGAATGCACCCTAGTGGAGAAAAAATTAAACACATCGAACTGTATATTACAATTTACTTTTTAGTAAACAACTCAGTATTTTTTTTTTCACTTTATTAAACACAATGTGTACATCAAATTGAATTTTGCTTTTTACCAGTCTTTTGTTATAGTGTTCAGTGGTAGAGTCCTGTTTTCACACTTTGCTAGATGATATTTGGGGCATGGATTGTTGCATAATTTACAGACGCAGTCCTCCTTGGGTTCATGGTATATGTTGTTGAGACATGGGCTGCAAAAGTTTATTAAATGAGGAGCAAATTAAGCAGTAGCTATATTTTCGAGCAAAGCCCGAGGAAGTCCGATGTTTCAGGGTCCCATTTCGAGGGCTATACTCTAATGAAATCGGAGCATATCACAGTTTAAGAGAATAAAAGATAAATAATTTACATGTCTAAAAAATATTATTATTTAAAAACACAATTATTAGAACACGCGATTATCAAATGTGTTCGAAGGAATCTGTTCATTATTTGCTATATTCAATGTATTTGTTGGAGAGTCAGTCACTGCAGACTGTTCAGAATATTAAAAAGGAGAGCTTTCTCTATCACAGTAGCAGGAGCTGATAAACAGAAATCGATAAAGGGCGAGGTGAAACAAGACTGTAATTGGTTGTAAAATAAAATTCATTGAAACGTAATTGGTCATTGACTCCCATTTGGGACATGAGTTAAATAGTCTACAAAATTATGTTTACATGCATTTATGGAAAGAACATGATCAACGTGATCAGGTCATTCCAGAGCATTCACCGAGATAACACGAACATTTAAAAATAAACACACCATTCACTCCTTATCTCATACGAAACATGGCGAATATGATAAACGAAGATTATAATGGTCGGATAATGTTCGGGGAGCATTTGGGACTTGAAGTTTCCTGACATTAGTCTTACACATGAGAAAAAACTCAGAAAAAATCACTCAGAAACCTGTCCCGACTGGGGATCAAACAGGGCCCGCTGCGTACGAGGCAGCGACGTTATCCCAGAGACCACAGATATAGACAATTTGTTCTATTCAATCATATATCAACTATAAAGCATTGCGATGAGTCTATCAACTATAGAGTACTGGTATTCCATTATTAGCACTACCGGTAACCTGTGACACAAATCTCTCTAAAGATGTGGGCGTGCAAGGGCCGACAAATGTTGCTCAAGAGTCCTCTTAATTCAGGGTTCAGGTTATTTTACTCTCCGTGAATCTATGACATGTTATGCACAGCTGTACTTCCTGCTCTTCCGAATGAAGACATACTCAATATTGTATACCAGAGTGATTGTAAGAGAGGTCAGATATATATATATATATATATATAGGCCTGTAACTAACTCAGTGGCACTATCGAACCCGTAGGTTCATGGCCGCGCGGACATAAGCTCTCCGTACATCCCTATCCTGAGCTAATGTTTTCCAATCATTTCCTGTATAATCTACTTCCTCAAATCATAGTTAATGTTATTCTCCCACCTCATTCTTGGTCTACCAACTGGGCGTTTTCCCTCAAGTTTTTCTACAAGAAGCATCCATCCATATTTTAACGATGATTTTGTGAAATTACACATTTTTAAAAGCCTAAATCAGTATTTTAGAATATTTTAGGTGCATAAAAACTATAGGACTATGGATTCACTATATTAGTTAAGTTTTTTCTTTTATTAGTTTCACATTTCTTACATCCATTTTACTTTTAAGGATGATTTTGTGAAATTACACATTTTTAAAAGCCTAAATCAGTATTTTAGAATATTTTAGGTGCATAAAAACTATAGGACTATGGATTCACTATATTAGTTAAGTTTTTTCTTTTATTAGTTTCACATTTCTTACATCCATTTTACTTTTAAGGATGATTTTGTGAAATTACACATTTTTAAAAGCCTAAATCAGTATTTTAGAATATTTTAGGTGCATAAAACTATAGGACTATGGATTTCACTATATTAGTTAAGTTTTTTCTTTTATTAGTTTCACATTTCTTACATCCATTTTACTTTTAAGGATGATTTTGTGAAATTACACATTTTTAAAAGCCTAAATCAGTATTTTAGAATATTTTAGGTGCATAAAAACTATAGGACTATGGATTCACTATATTAGTTAAGTTTTTTCTTTTATTAGTTTCACATTTCTTACATCCATTTTACTTTTAAGGATGATTTTGTGAAATTACACATTTTTAAAAGCCTAAATCAGTATTTTAGAATATTTTAGGTGCATAAAAACTATAGGACTATGGATTCACTATATTAGTTAAGTTTTTTCTTTTATTAGTTTCACATTTCTTACATCCATTTTACTTTTAAGGATGATTTTGTGAAATTACACATTTTTAAAAGCCTAAATCAGTATTTTAGAATATTTTAGGTGCATAAAAACTATAGGACTATGGATTCACTATATTAGTTAAGTTTTTTCTTTTATTAGTTTCACATTTCTTACATCCATTTTACTTTTAAGGATGATTTTGTGAAATTACACATTTTAAAAGCCTAAATCAGTATTTTAGAATATTTATGTGCCTAAGTCTGCTTTGTTTACAGCATAAAATGCAATAAAATAGACACGGTTTAGAATAATGGAATACATGACTGGCATTACACGATGCTCAACTGAGAGGAAAGTGAACTAAGCGTGGGTATGTTCTCCTCCAATAAATCTTGAATTGTGTTTCGAAGTTGACGGTGCTCCACCTGCATATCCTATAACTGAAATTAGATGCAGTAAGCCCTACTAGAAGCTCAATTTCAATACAATGGAAAGCAGAATCTGCACTTCAAATTTCAATGTACAGGAATATCGAATTCAACATTTCACAATACAATAGGTCTATGGATAAAAAATGTATTGTCACAAATGGCCGGGGTTCGTCTTTGCGTAGTTCATGTTGTAAATAATTTACACAAATATGGTGTAATATTTCACAATCACTTTATTTATTTCTACAAATTACACTGAGCAACAAAAAATAATTTTTGTTTGCCTCAGAAAGAAAAATATGTGATTCTGATAGAATTTTTTTTATCCTGAATTCAAATATGATATCGATTTTTCTCCATCATGCAAGGTTTCCGAGAGACGCAAACACTTTAATATTTTCTACATTCGTAACTTCACAATATTCGAACATTCGGACTCACCTAAAAAGTAAGAAATGACTATTTTCTGCTATATTTCACCTGTGGAGCATCCCTCTTGATGGTCCAACAATAATCGGCCAGCATATTAGGATTCCATTTGCCTTGATATCTCTTTTCCATAGCTGAAATATCCTGACGAAAGTGTTCCCCGTGCTCATCGCTCACTGCGCCAGGATTTTCCGGGAAGAAATCTAGGTTTATTAAAAAAAATAATTATTTAAATCCATTTATTGAAATTGAAATTAAAAAAAAAACTGTGGGTGATGGAGAAATTCCGAATACATATTTGAAAACACGCTAAAAAAACTGCATTAAGTATAAATATTGGTACTCATAAGACAAAAATCATGTTGACCAGTGTTATCACAATTTGCACTAACAATTAATCTTCATTTAAAATGTATATGTTTCAGAATTATTTTACAGTCTCTGATGTTTACACTCACTACAATTTCTTTTCTCTTCACACTTCAGCTATCGCTGTCAAAAACACGACTGATTGACTGACTCTCTATCTTCGCCACAGATATATAGGCGAGGATGAACTTTCTAGGCGCTCTGCCTAGACACTTTCCAAACATGGAAGCGTCTGGCTACAGATCTTTCCCGAAAGAGGAAGTAAAGATTCGTAGAGGTATCTGGAATGGGAGCCCAGACATTTTGATAATCTGCGCGGGTCTTTCGACTTGCGAGTCGCCAACTCGCAAATCTATTTCCACTATTCTCGCCTTCTCCCGCGAAATTTAAACGTCGTTATTACGACGCATTACAGTATATAATGAACTGACTCTTTGATGTAACGGTTAGTGTAGGGTAAAATAGTGATACTAATAAATTCGTGATAGTTTCGTACACACAGCACACTATTTATGGTTAGTAGGATGTCAGGACCATCGCCAAAGACAGCTCAGGACTTCACAAGACGAAAAACAAAAATCCAAACCCAAGATAACTCTGGTCAACATGATTTTTGTCTCATGAGTACCAATAGTTGTACTTAATGCAGTTTTTTTATCGTGTTTTCAAATATGTATTCGGAATTTCTCCATCACCCACAGTTTTTTTATTTCAATTTCAATTAATGGATTTAAATAATTATTTTTAATAAACGTTTTTTCGTCCATTTGTCCATTGTAAAATAAAACCAAATGAGCTAACTCAAATGATTTCAGCTATGGGAAAGAGATATCAAGGCAAATGGAATCTTAATTTGCTGGCCGATTATTGTTGGACCATCAAGATGGATGCTCCACAGGCGACATATAGCAGAAAATCGTCATTTCTTACTTTCTAGGTGAGTCCGAATATTCGAATATTGTGTAGTTAAGAATGTAGAAGATATTAAAGTGTTTGAAATTATAAATTCCTGTCTCTCGAAAACCTTGCGTGATGGAGAAAAACAGATATCATATTTGAATTCAGGAGAAAAAATACTATCAGAATCACATATTTTTCTTTCCGAGACAAAAAAAAAAGTTTCTTTTTTGTTGCTCAGTGTAATCAGCGGTGACACAGACATACTGCAAACCACAGATATAGTAAAGAATCATGAGTTTACCCGTATCACAGGTTTACCTGATTTTACCTTATGTCAGAAATAAACTCAAATTGGCGATTATTTCCAGAATGTTCATATTAACTCTATGGAGCTTTCATAGTTAATTTATGTGGAATGCACTTCTTTAAGCTTTAAAATTAAGCAATTAAATTCAGCTTATGGACTATATAATATCAAATTAATTGGGAATTACCGACAAATTGGACTATTTTAAGAATTGAATGCTGTATTCAATTATAGGTCAGTGAATACTGCTTCAAATCTCTGGAAATAATAATTACTGTATTATAATCCAATCATTCATGATACGTTATACAGGACTGTGTTATTAAAGCTTCATTGCAATCAATATTTAATAAAGTGATCCCGCAACAGGCCTCAGGAGATCCTTGGGGTAGTAGGAGGTTAAGGCTCCCACTTTTTCTAGACAATCGACACTTTGTCAGCCCTGCGTGACGGCCGCCTTTACCCCAGGACAAGCGTATGGTACTCATTTCCGTTAGAGGCTGTGTCGACCCCAGGGCCATAGTGCCGCCAGAGGGTTTGGGTCAGTTTAAAAATCCTGACCCCAACGGGACTTGAACCCTCAACCCTCCGGCTTGTAGCTCAGTGCTACGCTACGGCGTGCCCCCAATTAACATTTAACAAGAGCTCTGTGAGGAAGTTTAATCTGTGGGTCCCGAGTCTGAAGACTTTCAGGCTCATAAAAGATCCTTAAGCCTGAATAAAGAGGACTCTAAGCAAAATATACCGACCTACTTCATCCTAATAATACCTTAGTTGCCCACCAGGTGTATCTTTGGGTCAGTATGTTCATGACATCTTTAGAGAAATTAACGTAACTAAATTAACTTGAACTTGTAACTCCTAACAAAGGAGAGGCAAAGGCCCGACATTGGGCTGTTAAGCTATTGTAGATTGTGTAGATATTTAGTAAAAGCTCTAGAACTGTTTTGGTGTGATCTACGAGGGTGGATCAAATATAAACCGGAATTTGTATCTGGAGGCTCTGGTAGCGAACTGCAAAGGTTGCGGTTTGGAGGAGAAGTTGGTGGGGGTGTCTAGAGTAGGGATCTTGATGTGTCGCACTCCGAAGAGCGGCCGCTTGCTTCAGTACGCCATGAGCGAGCAAGAGGTACACACGTCTGTTGCGCGACGCATTATTAAATTATAAATTTTTTGCCGAAAGAAGGCACTAAACCTTCTGAAATTTTGAGAAGGCTCCATGCGCAGTTCGGGGAAGGAACCCTTTCGAAGACGTAGGTGTATGATTGGCGCAAAAAAAAAATTAACGGGCCGGGATTCAGTGGAAAACGAGCCCCACCAAAGACGGCAACGAACAAGCATAACTGCAGACAACATTCGTGCTGTACGGGACCTTATTGAGGAGGATCGGCGCTTTAACAACTTCTGAAATTGCTTCACACGTTGGAATAAGCTTCGGAAGTGTTCAAGCCATCATCAGTGATGAACTCAAATTCCGAAAATCCGCCGGAAACCGATCCGAAATGGGATTGTGCTGCTTGACAATGCAAGACCACACACTGCTCGGTTGACACAAGAAAAACTGACGAAAATGCATTGGACACCTCTGGAACATCCTCCTTACAGTCCAGATTTGTCACCCTGTGACTACCATTTGTTTGGGCCACTGAAAGAAGACCTGGGAGGAAGGCGGTTTGGTGATAATGCAGCGGTAGAGGAGTTCGCGCGCAACTGGCTGACTACACGTCATCCCTCATTATTCAAGGACGGCACCAAAAAGTTGCCAACTCGATGGCAAAAGTGTGTTGGAAATGCAGGAGACTATGTAAAAAAGTGAGGTGGTGGTTTTGTATTTTTTTGTTAATTCAATAAAATTGTAAACAATAATTCCGGTTTATATTTGATTCACCCTCGTAGACTTAGTTTCTAGATACATAGGCCTGCTGTATGTTGAATTTATTCCAACAATATATTATATTTTTTGATAATATTAAGTATTATACAGAGTGTCCCAAAATTAGACCGACAAACTTTGGGAGCTGATAGATAGCATTATTTTAAACACTTTTTGTTAAGGAAGGTTTTTTGCTGCGGTGCCATTGCCTGGCCGGCACGCTCCCCTGACCTTACTCCACTTGACTTCTTTTTGTGGGGGCACTTGAAGACCATCGTGTATGAAAAAGACGGACTGTTGAATCTGAAGAGGCTCTCAGGGGGCACGAGATAACCTGCGCAGCTGTCGAAATCAGGAGAAAAGAAATGGGCCGATTGTCTTTGTGGGGGGAGGCACAAAGTAGACATTAAAACTGTCAAGTTAGTAGAACGAAGCGACCGCAACAAAATCCTTCTTTAGCAACAGTGTTTAAAAAATCATGTTATCTCGAAGCTCCCAAAGTTTGGTCGGTCTAAATTTTGTGACACCCTGTAGAGACACGAGTTCTTCCAGGGGGAAGAAAGATATGATCATGGAATTTGAGCCAGTATTTGACCGGTGACCAGGCCAGCTACGTGAGAGAATGAAGGAGGTTTTAGTTCAGATTGAGAAAACCAAGCGTGAATTCCGGGCCTGAGGAATCTGACATGTTGACCTTAAGTTATTGACATTTACTGGGTGGATGATCGTCCACTTCTGTAAATGACACATGCGAGCAAGCAACTGGTAGGCGAATGATCTTTTAGGTCTGTTACGCACCATGATGGTTTAGTCTATACGTAACGCAACTCAATGACACAGATATACCCGCGTTTGCTTTTTATGGCCGAGCAGACATAAGCTCTCCCAAACATTCGATTATCCTGAGCTAATGGTTTCTCAGATGCGTTATCCCTGTAGTAATCTACTTCCACTCAAATCATGGTGAATGGTTAGTTAGCCTACGAACATGTTCTTTGGGTTGATAACTGGGGCGTTTTCCCTCTGGTTTTCCTACAAGGAGCTTCCATATACCTCTTTCATTTCCCATCCGTGCCACATGTCCTGCCTATCGCAGTCAACGAGACTTAACTATTCTTATTATATCTGGTTTACTGTAAAGTTATGTAGCTTGCTGTTATGTAGTCTTCTATCTATTAGATCAAATTAGTTCTTAACAAACTCAGAAAGCAGCTAATATTCAATAAAGTCAATGTTTGTTAGAATTTCACAAATCATTACCTGCTCAGATTTTTAGCTTAAGACAGATTTTAGAAAATAAATGGGAATATAATGGTACTGTACATCAACTATACGTAGACTTCAAAAAAGGCATATGATTCAATTAAGAAAGAGAAGTTACGTATATAGTATCCTACTAGAGTTCGGATTTCCTAAAAATTTAGTTAGGCTTATACGAATGTGTCTAAATGGCACAAAGAGTAGGCAAACAGTTTTCGGATACTTTTGAAATCGACAATGGGTTGAAGCAAGGAGATACACTATCTCCTCTACTATTTAATTTTGTACTAGAGCATGCCATCAAATCTTTAGAGGATGAAGAAGGCCTACAACTCAATGGTATTAATAAGCTGTTAGTTTATGCTTCATACATCCCTATCATAGTATGATTGGGCGATAGCGAGGAGGTATTAAGGCCAACACGCACACTACTGAGTAACACTAAGAAATTGGGACTGGAAGTAAATATCAATAAAACTAAATATATAGTCACACATAGAAATACATTAACTTATATAATGGAAATGAACATCTAATGACAAACGAGGGAAATTTTGAGGAAGGGGCTGAATTCAAATACCTAGGAACGATAATCACAAACAGGAATGAGATGCACAAGGAAATTAAACATAGGCTCAATTCTGGAAATGCGTGCTATTATGCATTACAGAGACTTTTCACTTCCCAACTCCTTTCAAAAAACGCTAAACTGAAAATATATAAAACTATTATTCTTCCAGTTATATTATATGGTTGCGAATCATGGACTCTTACTTTAAGGGAGGAAAGGAGATTACGAGTATTTGAGAATAAAGTTCTTAGGAAAATTTTTGGACCAAAGAGACATGAACAGACAGGTGAATGGAGAAGACTGCATAACACTGAATTACATGGTCTTTATAGTAAGCCAGATGTAATGAGAACAGTTAAGTCTCGTAGACTGCGATAGGCAGGACATGTGGCACGTATGGGGAATGAAAGTTGTGCATGGAAGCTTCTTGTAGGAAAACCAGAGGGAAAACGCCCAGTTAATAGACCAAAAATGAGATGGGAGAATAATATTAGCTACGATTTGAGGGAAGTAGATTATACAGGGGATGATTGGAAAACATTGGCTCAGGATAGGGATGCTTTCAGAGATTATTCGTGGATGTTAAGCGTATTGATACAAAATTCATGGTTTAGATACCTTATTCATTAGATCATTACATAATAATTTGATATTGGCGTGTCAGATATATATTATGTATATTGGACCGTTATGTCATTGTCTGGCTGTTCAATAAGTTGCACAGAGTATCCTACTCCCTCATCAACTCCTATAAATACTATAGAGCGTTCCTAAACACGTGACAATCGCCATTTCCTTCGCAATACAACCCTAGAAATAACGATGCCATTAATAAAGAATAAATAATGGTTTTAAAAAACTAAAACACACGCTTTATTAGAAAACCGAACTAAAAAATGAAAAATAATTTATTTTCCAACACGCTTTGGATAAAATTAAAGTGGTCAACAAAAAAATCATCTCCAACACATATAGAATAAAACTAGAGTTATCAACAAAAAGAAAACCATTTTACCATTAAAAGCGTGGGGTGCTCTATATCAATTAATATATTTGATAATAAACAGATATTGGTAAAAGTAAAGTCTCTGAGAAGAAAATGTAAAAATCAGAAAAAGCACCTCACGCTTTTGATGGTAAAATTGTTTTCTTTTTGTTGATAACTCTAGTTTTATTCTAGATGTGTTGGAGATGATTTTTTTGTTGACCACTTTAATTTTATCCCAAGCGTGTTGGAAATTAAAATTATTTTTCATTTTTCAGTTCGGTTTTCTAATAAAGCGTGTTGTTTTAGTTTTTTAAAACTATTATTTATTTTTTAGTTTTAATTTTTACAGAATAAGATAAAAATGTAAGTATCTTTAAATTCGATACTATTGTAGTATGAGCTAAAAGTAATACTTTTCTAAAAAAAATCCTTCCAGCCGGATTTAAACCAGCGACCTATGGATTACTGAAATTATATACCACTACCAACTGAGCTCTTACAACGATAGACTAAAAAGTCGACAAGTCCGCAACCTATTATACCAGTTTTAATTTTTTTTTCTGATGATTTTGGCCAGGATTTTAGGAACAGAATATGAAATCATTGTATTGTCACGGGTCCTTTACAAGTATACAAAGTTTCAAGTCGATCCAATGTTTCTAAGTGGGTGAAAATCGTGTTCAAAGATTCCGTTACATATATACAAAGATACTTTTTTTATTTTCTGATGATTCTGGCCAGGATTTTAGAAAATCATCATCATCATCTGCATTCATGGAATAGGTCTGTTGACTCGTTCCGACTTCAGCCCATCTCTTTCTAGGTCTGCCGACATCTCGGGTATTTTAGAAAATAAATATGAAAATATTGTATTGTCACGGGTCCTTTACAAGTATACAAAGTTTCAAGTTGATCCAATGTTTCTAAGTGGGTGAAAATCGTGTTCAAAGATTCCGTTACATACACATTTTTTTTCTGATGATTCTGGCCAGGATTTTAGAAAAAATGAAATTATTGTATTGTCACGGTTCCTTTACAAGCACCGGTATACAAAGTTTCAAGTCGATCCAATGATTTTAAGTGGGTGAAAATCGTGTTGGAATATTCCGTCACATAGATAGATACAGGTCAAGTTAATATAAAGCGTGTAAAAAATACATGAGGTGGACATATTTAGAAATTTAATTTGATTTAAGAAAAAAATTATCTTACGCCCGCACGGTCATGTACCTGCGGATTCGACAGTGCCAGTAAGTTAGTTTATCATGGAACTAGAAGTTTCATCTCGGAATTTTTTTTACTTCAGTTTTATTTTCAGTAGCTTCAACATATGTGATCATATCGCGTCTTGAATACTTGTATAAGTGTACTGTGTAAACATTGTCTAATGTTATGCATATTCAGATGTAAGCTTTGACAGTTGCCTGTATTTATTTGTCTTGTCAAAAACGTTAATTTTTGCAGATGATGTAGCACTATAAAATTTTAACAAAATAGCTATAAAATGTGACATGAAAATCAATACAGAGAAAACAAAAGTAATGGCATTTTCAAGGAAAATGCCCTTACGTAGCAAAATTTGTATAGATTCAAAAATATGGAAAAGAGTGAATACATTTACCTATCTTGGATATACATTAACATTTTTGGATGACGTAGACATAGCAAATACAATTATTAATTTTAATAAAACCATGGGAATAATAAATTCAGTAATGGGACCTTCTCTAGTCCAGAGAGATACCAGAATACGGTTACACAAAATCTTAGCAAGACCTGCACTTTGCTACCGCAGTGAGGCATGGACTTTGAGGAAAGGAGAAGAGAGCAGGATAACCTCTAATGAAATGTGATTCATGAGATATATAGCAGGATATACCAAATGGGATCACAAACGCAATGACGATATTTTGATGGAACTGCGTTCAGAACCGGTCATCGAGTACATACAAAGATACCAGAACAACTGGATGAATCACTTGCAACGGATGACTTCAGATAGAGTTCCCAAGGCCATGCTTCGTTATTGTCCAACAGGGAAGTGATCTCTGGGCCGTCGAAGGAAATTCTGGATACAAAATTCATCATTCAGATCGTAACAGGCCTAAGACTTGGTTGGATAAAGAAGAAGATGAAGAAGTTAATATTCTTTGGTAGCCTATCAAGATTTTAATGAAAGATAAAAAGACGATTAAGGATGAATTGAACGGTGGGAATGAAATTCCAAAACACCAACTGACAACTAAGAAAAACCTCGTCAGATTGGTCTGTCCCGAGATTTTAACTCAGGATCTACCGAATACGAGTTTGAACGCTATCGTCTGCCAACTTTATTCGGTAGTTCGTGCTCTTCTTCCTTGTTTATTTGCCTCAAGATAAGTGGGATACATTGTATCTTTATATTTAAAATGAACGTCTTCGGCCTATCCATTGTGGACTCAAAAAACTACTTCATCGATTTGAATGTTTTTTTCACCATAATTTAGAGATTTTTTGGGACAATCACCATATTACCGTGCTTACTATAGGGCTGAGCAAAAAAAAAGTGCATCCGTTCATTAAAAAGTTGCTTTTTGGACGCCTAAGTGGCTTACTTTGTGTAAAGCATTAAAAAATCCACCAAACTAATATACACATAATTGAATATAAAAAAAATCTACAAAGAAGTCCGCGGCAGGATTTTTTGTTCTTCTTCTTCCTCTACGCATGAAAGCTGGCAGCTTGTTGCGTGTTCATTCACTACAGGTCCGGGGTATGGTGACATCCTTCCATCGTAGTTGTGGTCTTCCTAAAGGCCTTTTCTGCTGAGGTGTCCAGTCACGTACTTTCTTCACTAATCTACTGTTCTCCATTCTATCTATGTGATCGTTCCAATTTAATCTTCTATCATTTATCCAGAGGTTTATAGGTTCAATTTCACATTCCTCTCTAATAACAGAGCTGCGAATTTTCTCTCTCAACGATTTTCTTATGATTTTCCTTAAAACTTTCATTTCGGTTGTTTCATTGATTTTTTTTTTTTTGTGAGTTTCTGTTCGGCATTCACAACCATATGTTAGAACTGGTCTTATGACAGATTTGTAAATTCCTACTTTTGTATCTATTCTTAAATTTTTATTTTTCCAAACAGTATTGTTTAAACATCCCGATATTTTGTTTGCATTATTTGCTTGATGGATGATTTCATCTCTTATTCTGTTGCTGCTATTAATTTCTACTCCTAAGTATTTGAATTTCATGACTTGTTCTATACTTTTCCCTTCTATTTCTAATTTAACACGTCATGGGTCCTTGGATATTGCCATTGATTTGGTTTTATTTGTTGCGATTTTCATGTTATATTTTGCTGCAATGATTCTAGATTTGTGTAATAGCATTTGTAAATCATCATCACTATGTGCAATTAGAAATGTGTCATCAGCATAGTTTATTATCTTCAGCTGTATGTTACCTATTTTAATTCCTTTTCTAACTTCAACTTTTAGTTCTTTGATGATTTCATCCGTTATTAGTGTGAACAGTATGGGACTTAATGAGTCTCCTTGTCGTATTCCTTGCTCGACTAAAATATCTTTAGATTTACTATTTCCATATTTGATAGTTGTACTCTTTCCTGAATACATTTCTTTGATGATTGCTATGAGGTTTTTAGATAAATTCTTCTTTTCTAATATGTTGAGTATGTCATTTAATCTTACCCGATCAAATGCTTTCTCCAGAACCACAAAACATAGGAAGACTGGGATGTTAAATTCGATAGTTTTTTCTGTAGTCTGTTTTAAAATAAAAATGGCATCTGTGCATGATCTTCCTTTTCGAAATCCTTTTTGTTCATCTAGTAGTGGTAATGTATTCGATAAATGATCTGCTACAATTTCAGTGAAGCGTTTCAGTGTTGTGCATAATAGATTGATGCCTCTGTAGTTTTCTGGTTCGTTTATATCTCCCTTTTTCAAAATTGGGATTGCAGGTCTAATACTTTTTCTTCCCAATCATTGGGTATTATACAACTATTGCATATGGTGTTGAATAAATTGTAAATTATTATCATGTAATATTTCTCCTCCGTATTTAATTCATTCATTCTGGATGTTATCTATACCCGCTGATTTTCTGTTTCTCAATGTTTTTACTTGTTTTTCAAATTCTTCCTTGCTTATCTGAAATGTATCTTTATTTGTAGTTTCCTCTAGATGTGGGTTTTCGGTATTTTCCCGTTCTGAGTAAATTTCTTTAAAGTAGTTTTCCCATTATTTTGTTGCATAAATTTACATATTCGTTTACATCTTTTCTCTGGTTCCTGATGAACCTCCATATTTGTTTCTGCATACCATAGAAATCATTTTTTTTGTTAATTCACGATAACCATTTTGTCTTTAAAAACACTGAGCAACAAAAAATAAACTTTTTTTTTTGTCTCAGAAAGAAAAATATGTGATTCTGATAGTATTTTTTTTCTCCTGAATTCAAATATGATATCGGATTTTCTCCATCACGCAAGGTTTCCGAGAGACAGGAATTTATAATTTTCTACATTCGTAACTACACAATATTCGAACAATCGGGCTCACCTAGAAAGTAAGAAATGACTATTTTCTGCTATATTTCGCCTTTGGAGCATCCCTCTTGATGGCTCAACAATAATCGGCCAGCATATTAGGATTCCATTTGCCTTGATATCTCTTTTCCATAGCTGAAATATCCTGACGAAAGTGTTCCCCGTGCTCATCGCTCACTGCGCCAGGATTTTCCGGGAAGAAATCTAGGTTTATTAAAAAAATATTATTTAAATCCATTAATTGAAATTGAAATAAAAAAACTGTGTGTGATGGAGAAATCCCGAATATTTGAAAACACGATAAAAAAACTGCATTAATTACAACTATTGGTACTCATGAGACAAAAATCATGTTGACCAGTGTTATTAAGCCATTAAAATTATTCAGACAAAATGATGCAATATTTAATAATTCTCTTTAATCTTTACTCAATGATAATTCTAATGCCGAATACATTTAATGCTTTTAGCTGATGCAATCTGCGAGTAGAGTTCAAAGCTAAAAATAGCTTTTAAATTACAGTTGATTGCCTGTATTACTACTTTGTACCATTCATGGCTGTAGCCAGCGTTTCTCGTCATGAATGAAGAGGCACCGAATTCCAAGAGAACATTGTCCTTTTATATTCATCACAAAGGAGGGGATTTCTAAAACTAGAAAATTTAGAAATATGCAATGACTTACGACCTAATAAGTATTTATATATTATTATCCAAAATTTGATAAATATGACTCCTTAACTAACTAATTAATTAAGTGACACTAGCAAACATATGGACCTATCTTCAGCTAATGTTTTCCAATCATCCCCTGTATAATCTATTTCCCTCAACATCATAGTTAATGCTATTTTCTTACCTCATTCTTGGTCTACTAACTGAGCTTTTTCCTCTGGTTTTCCTATAAGAAGACTCCGTGTTTCTCTTTTAATTTTCCATTTGTGCCACATGTCCTGCCCATCGCAGTCTACGGGACTTAACTGTTATTATAACTGGTTTCCTATAAAAAATCATATAATCAATTGAGTTGGTGTTTACTTGATGAAAATCCATATTTATTAATTAAATAAAAATAAAACGTAGTTTTATTTGATTTTCATATTTATTATATAATTCAGTGACAGCTGTTCTTCATGTCTGAAGAAGGTACAGTGTACCGAAACAACTGTCACTGAATTATATAATAAATATGAAAATCAAATAAAACGTAGTTTTGTTTTTATTTAATTAAAAAATCATATAATTCACTGTTTTGTAGTCTTCTCCATTCGCCTGCCTGTTCATTTTTCTTTGGTCCAGGAAGAAATCCATCCATAGTAATTCTTCCCGAGGGCAGGTCTTTCATTGCAATCATAGGATTTTCATGCTATGCTTTGTAGCTTTTCTAGGGAATTATAGGTGTGATAGCTTCCCGTTGCTTACCACACCGGTGGTGGGATGATGATAATGATAAGGATGATGATAGCCGGATGATTTTCGGGGACCGTTGGGCCCTAAGCGTCCTGAAATTTGTCTTACAGGTGAGGAAAAACCGCGAAAAAAACCAGGAGCCTGTCCCGATCCGGAATCGAACCCGGGCCCGCTGCGTGACAAGGCTACACGCTACCTCGAGGCCGTGATGATGATGATGATGATAATGGTGCGCCAGGAGAGTCCCTAATCCTAAGTTTAACCTAAGATGAATATGAATGATGATGATTGCGATGGCCATATGATTTCGGGGACCGTTTGGGCCTTAAAGTTTTCCTGACATTTGTCGTACAGGTGAGGAAAAACCCCGATAAAAACCTCACCCAGAAAAACTGTCCCGGGCCCGCTGCGTGACAAGGCAGCACGCTACCCCGAGACCACAGCGGTGGACTATATATGAATTGTATAAGGAATTGGATTTGGAGACATATATAAGATGTCAAAGATTGAGGTGGTTAGGACATATCACAAGGATGAAAACTACAAGGAAAGTGAATGTCTTCAACAACAATCCAGATGGAACCAGATTAAGAGGAAGACTAAGAAAAAGATAGCGGAATTGTGTACAAGTAGATGTGAAAGGATTTGGAATAAAGAACTGGAGGGAGATGACGATGGATAGAGAAGGATAGAAGAAGGCCATAGAGGAGGTTAAGGCTGTAATACCAAATAATAATGATATATAATATATATATTATATATATATATATATATATCATCCGGTATCATGGCAGCTGCCGCCGTCTTCGGGAAACCAAACGCCATTCCTCTCTGTCCATCCATTGATCTTCCTCCAATCCTCTGATATTCATAGCTGCTTGTACCCCTTCTATCCAAGTTTTCTTCGGTCTTCCTCTCTTCCTCCTTTCCATTGGGATCCATTCCGTAACAATTTTAGATCTTTGCTCTGGCATTCTTTTGACATGGCCGTACCACTGTAATCTTTTCTTTTCTATAATGTCTATGATGTCCGGCTCCTCTTCTACACCCATAATTTCCCTTATTTCTTTATTTCGTATTCTATCCATTCTAGATTTTCCAGCTGATCTTCTTAAAACATCCATTTCTGTACTTAAAATTCTTTTCGTTTCCCTGGTAGGAATTTGCCAGACTTCAGCACCATATGTTAAAATGCTCTGAATTATGGTTTGATATATTTGTAATTTTCTATTTTTTTAAATAGTTTTGCTCCACCAAACAGAGTTTAAAGCATTTATTACTTGTTTTGTTTGAACGATTCTATTTTAATTTCCAGTGTGTTCTCGCCTGAATGGTCTAATTTTGTTCCTAAATAAGTGCATTCAATACTAGGTTTTAGTTCTCCTCCATTGTTGAAATTTATATTTTCCATTTCTTCTCCTATACACAGATATTTAGTTTTCTCAATATTTATATAAAGTCCCCATTTTTCATATTCTTCTTTTAGTTTTTTAGCCATATATTCTATGTCATCGTGGTCTTGTGCTATTAATACCTGATCATCTGCAAAATTTAGTGAATATACACGTGTATTTTGGATTGGTATGCCCATTTTTTGACATTTTTCCTCCAGTCTCTTAGTACTCTTTCGAGATACATTTTGAATAGAGTTGGAGATAAACTGCAATATATATATATATATATATAGATAGGTAGATAGATAGATCATCGGTTGATTAATGTCTTTGACATCGTCCGATTCCTAATAGCCAATTTTGTCGGTCCATCCAATCTCCTGGTTGTAGATGTTTCTCCTTCATGTATAAACATATCCCCTGACTCCAAGAGGTTTTAGGTCTTCCTCTGCCTCGTCTTCCCTCAGGTTTCCATTCCAAAACAGATTTTGGTAGTCGATCCTCTTCCATTCGCTGGACATGACCGTACCATCTTAATTGCTGAGTTTTAATATAATCTAAAATAGTGTCTTCAATCTTCATTATCTCCCTTATAACCGAGTTCCTAATTTTTTCTCTTCTTGAAATTCTTGCTGCCCTTCGTATAAAATCCAATTCCCTTGCCAAAATATACTTATTTGTTTTTGTTGTTAATGACCAAAGTTCTGCTCCATAAGTAATTATGCTTTTAACAATTGTATATATATATATATATATATATATATTTATTCTATTTCTTATTTCCTCTTCATAACTTCCATTTTTATTTATTTTAATTCCTAAATATGTAATCGCACTACAAGATTTTATTGTTTCTCCAGTCTCCAAAATTAAATTTTGTTCTGGTTCACCAATTGATCAATATTTTTTTTTTCATGTTCAAAATTAATCCCCATTTTTCATATTCTTCTATTAATTTTCTAGTCATATATTCTAAATCTTCATAATCTTGTGCAATTAACAATTGATCATCTGCAAAATGTAAGTTGTATAATGTTTTGTTGTTTGAAATAGGAATTCCCATGCTTCAACATTTTCCCCTCCAATTGTATATCAATTAAAGACTCGTCGAAGAAACAGAAATTAGGACAGTACAAATAGTAAAACTGTAGTCGTAAAGAGTATCATACATGCTGTTTATTTAGTATTTTAACGGCGTAACCCTTAAGAACCGTGAGTCAAAGAGAGAAATAAGAGGTAAATGTATAAATTCTGCCCCATTTCCCAGGAGAACCGCGTTAATATTACTTGACAGTATAATGCCAGACTGAGGAAATAGAGGGCGGGTTCAGATGTTGACATTGCTTGTGCGTGATGAACAGTTCTACAAAACGTGTAATTTATTTTATTTACTTTTGAGGTCATGCGAATGTCATCCTTCAGAATACAACTGATCGTTTATCTCTAACAAACTAGGAAACAAACTCCAACCAATGTTCAAGACTTTAATTTCATACATTGTAATGGAAATGTACAATTAATGAAACATGAACATTTTGAAGAAGTGGGCTGCATTCAAATACCCATGAACTCACTAATTGGAACTATAGAACCCATAGGTTCATGGCCACCCGGACATAAGCTCTCCATATATCCCTATCTTGAGCTAATGTTTTCCAATCATTCCCTGTGTAATATACTTTCCTGAAATCATAGTTAATGTTATCCTCTCGCCTCATTCTTGGTCTACCAACTGGGCGTTTCCCTTCAGGCTTTCCCTACAAGAAGCGTCCACGCACGTCTTTCATTCCCCATTTATGCCACATGTCCTGCCTATCGCAGTCTACGAGACTTAACTTTCTAATATATCTGGCTTCCTATAAAGACCATGTAGTTCACTGTTATGAAGTATTCTCCGTTCACCTGTCTGTTTATCTCTCTTTGGTCCAAACATTTTCCTAAGAACTTTATTCTCAAATACACGTAATCTCCTTTCCTCCCTTAGAGCAAGAGTCAATATTTCACATCCATATAACTGGTAGAATAATATATATATATATATATATATATATATATGTATATATATATATATAAATGAGTCATTTCGAAAAGGGATCATCTACAGTTGATCAAATTTTACACGAGAGGATAGAAAACTGATTCAACTTGTTCAGGATAAAGCATTGAATCTGAAAAATTGCTTACTGAATCATCATCATCATCATCATCATCTGCCTTTCAAGAATTAGGCTTAGTGGCCCGTTACGGTCTCCCGCCATCTCCGAAAAGGTCGACCCACAGATCTTCTGCCTCGAGGAATGTAGTGAAGAATTTGTTTTGGTATTCTGTGACGATCCATGCACTGAATATGGGCTAGCCAATTGTTTCTATATTCTTGGAGGTATTCAGATATAGGTACGATGTTTAACTCTCTGGCTATTGTTGAATTTCTTTGGTGGTCTAGAAGGCTATAACCTGCAGTTCGTCGCAGAAATTTCATCTCCGTGGCTGTAATATGACGGTCATCCTGAGTTCTGATGGTCCAAGCTTCACTGCCATAACAGATTATGGGTCTAGCGAGAAATTTATAGATTTTTATTCTTGTGTGTCTCTGCACTTTTGATGGTTTAAAAACTTGGTTGATAATATTCTTAAAGCTTTATTATAGTTTTGTATTTTAAAGGTTATATCACATTCCTCATTATAAGTTAGATTATATCCTAAGTATTTAAATGAATTTACTTGCTCTAATATTGAATTCTGAATACAAATTTTACTTCTTACTGTGAATTTCCCTTGAAAGGCCATAACTTTAGATTTTGTTGTCGATATTTCCATGTTAAATCGTTGGGCTATTATATTAAGATGATGAGTGGAATATTGTAATTCATCTTCATTATTGCCGAAAAGAGCCTGATCATCTGCATATAAGAGTGTGTCTAAAATTGTGTGTCTTGAGAGAGGAATATTACCATGTACTGTCAATTTCCAGTGTCTGATGATAGTATCAATGTATACATTAAATAGAAGTGGTGGTAGAGGGCATCCTTGTCTGACTCCGCAATTTATGTTTCCAATCTGACAATTCTGTTCCTATTTGTACTGCTAATGATGCTATTTTTATACAGATTAAAAATTGTTTGGATCAGTTAAGATATCTAAAAGTTTTTGTCTGTCAACTCGATCAAATGCTTTAATAAAATATATAAACGCTATATGTAGTTCTTTATTGAATTCTTTGTGTTGAGGATGAAGCATTGAATCTGAAATTGCTACTGAATAAAGTCAGAAAGTGGTAAAGGAGTAGTGTAGTTGATCCGTTCTCACGCGGAAACGATGAAAGTAGGTGTGTAAACATGGAATAACAAAATTAATGAACTTCAGAAAAATCGGACATGATCTCTTTCGAAATGACTAATTCATTTTCAGTTAAAATTTTTTGAAAGGAGTTGGGACGTCAAGAGTCACTGTAATGCACAATACAATTTTACATTACAGTCCCTGTAATGCATTTCCAGAATCTATCCTATGTTTAATTCTTTTGTGCATCTCATTCCTATTTGTGATTATTGTTCCTAGGTATTTGAATTCAGCCACTTCCTCAAAATTTCCCTCATTTGTCATTAGCTTTCCATTTCCATGAACCTACAGTTTCGATAGTTCCAGTGAGTTAGTTTGAGTTATTATTATTGTTATTATCGTTATTATTATTATTATTATTATTATTATTATTATTATTATTATTTATTATTATTATTATTATTATTATTATTGTTATAGTTGTTAAGTTTTACAAGCTATACAATTTCCTCTGCTGAATTGACAATATGTCATAACTTCTTTGTATGTGGTCTGGTAATTCCCCAATTTTAATCATATTCAGCACTTAAAAATATCCTTTTTGAAGTATGGCAAATTCCTACCAGGGAAATGAAAATAATTTTAAGTACAGAAATGGATGTTTTAAGATCATCTGGAAAATCTAGAATTGATAGAATACGAAATAAAGGAATAAGGGAAATTATGGGTGTACAGGAGGAGCCGGACATCATAGACATCATAGAAAAGAAAAGATTACAGTGGTATGGCCATGTCAAAAGAATGCCAGAACAAAGATTGCCTAAAATTGTTATGGAATGGATCCCAATGGAAAGGAGGAGGAGAGGAAAACCGAAGAAAACTTGGATAGAAGGGGTACAAACAGCTATGAATATCAGAGGAATGGAGGAAGATCAATGGATGGACAGAGAGGAATGGCGTTTGGTTTCTGGAAGACAGCGGCAGCTGCCATGATACCGGATGATGATGATGAAAAATAATCGTTTTAAGTTCAAATAGATTTATCTGAATCTTCGTAATTATTATTGTTATTTTTGTCATTTTTTTAAATACAATTTTCTTTTTCTTTTTTTAAGTTCTCTTATAACATTACATCCTTATCGAGTATTTTTCATAAAAGCGAAAAATAAGATGGATCAATGTTATTTGGTAGCGATGTCTTATGCAAATGCAACGCACGAAACAAACAAACAAATTAGACACGTCTATGCTTTCCGTAAGACGTCCCTTTTGTATCAACATTTGCTAGAAATTTTAGAATTTAGCAAGAAACTGTTATCGTAGAAGTGTTATATTACAAAATAAATATGCAGTAATGTAACACTCACGCTAATGGGTTTGCTTTGACTAATGTAAGGTAGATGCCACACACAATAACATGACAGGATGCCTCATTAACAATGCGCGTGTCTCACACATTACAATTTCCATATTTGTTTTACTGGCTCTTCAAGTTTAAAAGAGTATAATTTACTTCGGACCAGTAAAAATAGAAACAAACAGTTTAAAATTGTACCTAAAACTCTCAATAAAGACAACAAGATGTTTTCCTTCTTCATTACATTACTCTGTTTCATTTTGTAAGACTTTCATCTCCTCCATTAATTACACTGAGCAACAAAAAATAAACTTTTTTTTATTCTCTCAGAAAGAAGAATATGTGATTCTGATAGTATTTTTACTCCTGGATTCAAATATGATGTCGGGTTTTCTCCATCACGCAAGGTTTCCGAGAGACAGGGATTTATAATTTCAAATACTTTAATATTTTCTACATTCGTAACTACACAATAATTAGAACTGGAAGCTATTAACTCAAGAATGGATAGATACAGAACAAGATGGTTTGAACATGTTGGAAGGATGGAAGATACCGGACTGGCAAAAATAACAATATGATCTTAAAAGGAAAGAGAGGCGTGGGGAGGCCGAGAAGGAGATGGAAGGAGACACTGTGATGATGGAACGGACAGTTAGCCTAATCTATGAAGTGGAGAAGAAGAAGAAAATATTTAAAATCTTTAAACTGTTTATTAAACCTTGTATTAAAATTTCTTATTGTCCTGCTAAGCATTATATGGTGCAGAGACTTGGACATTACGACGCAATGAGGATAAGCGACTGGAAGCTTTTGAGAGTGGATATGGAGAAGAATGGAACGTATAAAATGGTCAGACAAAATAAAAAGCAAAGTTGTTATGAATACATAGAGTATTTTACATAGATATTTAATCATTTCATAGATTATTTTAAATATTCAAATAAAACGTTGTTGAAATAAAGCGTTAGGCATATTATATTTCAGGACAGAGTTTTGACTTATGGCAGGAACAAAGTTTTCAAGGTTTTCAAGGCTAACTGTAAAATCTCTGCATATAGACTATGGAATGTTTAATACAGTTACTTGGAAATGTAGGTCAAGTTTAGTATTTAACCCTGGCAAAGTTAGGGACTCGAGTCTGTCTGTGAAAAACAAGGGCAGCTGATGGGTAAGTCAAGCTACCATTTTTCTTAATATAATGTACCTAGGACTTTTGGAAAGTGAATCAAGTACAATTAAATATTTTAATACTATATTTCAAAGGGTTGTTAGAATTTTTAAAATGTAATTTAGGGTAGATTTGTAAACCCCCATCTCCCTCTCTCAAACCCCAGAAAGTTCGAATGTAGGTTTTCTTAATATAAGCTTAGACTAGTTATTTAGGGATAGAATACTTAGGGTTATTGTAATCATCATACTCTAGAAATAAAATAGTTAAAATTAAGAATCCATTTATGATGATCTTGAAGAAGATTTTCGGGCTGTAGGCCGTGGTCGTGAGGCTTGTAGTTCCCCGACGTTTCGCCAGAGACTGCGTCTGGCATCCTCAAGGGTTGTCTTGAGTGTGAGGCTTGTAGTTCCCCGACGTTTCGCCAGAGACTCTTGAGACTCAAGACAACCCTTGAGGATGCCAGACGCAGTCTCTGGCGAACGTCGGGGAACTACAAGCCTCACGACCACGGCCTACAGCCCGAAAATCTTCTTCAAGATCATCATAGCAACTCCGGCCGTGAAAGTCTACGTGAATACAAGAATCCATTTATTTATTGAAGGAATAGCAATGCTGGAACCCATAAAGAAGAGGAAAAGAAAACGGATTGGCTAAGAAAAAACTGCCTGCTGACGGATGCCCTAGAAGGAATGGTCAACGAAAAGAAAGTTAAAGGCAGAAAAAGACACCAGATAATAGACAATATTAAAATAAATGGTTCTATGCGGATACAAAAAGGAGCTCAGCTAAGGAGAGAGTGGAGAATGCTGAGTTTACAGTGAAAGATCTCCTCTTAGGCAGAACACTATGTATGTATGTATGTATATAAGATTTTACACAACTGTTGCATTTTAATTTGTACACACCTTTGTATTTACATAGTTGAGGACGAATGAGATCTCAGGTCAGTATGTTATTTTGACTTTTACATAGTGACTTCAACGGCGTTTCGTAACGAAATTTAAAAGTATTAAATTACACGGGTTTTTGAAGTTGAGAAGTGACAATCATCCTTAATAGCATTAATTGTGTTGTTAACTCTTCAACAACGATTATTTTATTATCTCGTAGAACCACTTGCTACAAATGCCGGCAATTAGTGTTAGTTGACCGACGCAAAGATTTATGAATAATTAACAATAAGATGATGTGATAAACAGATTGTAAAATTAATAGCTTTAACTTTGATAGATACCAAAGTACGATTAAAATGTAGCAACGCACTCAGCGATGCGATTGAAGTAAACTCTGGGGTCAAACAGGGAGATCCTTTATCTACGACATTATTCTGTATAGTAATGGATATGGTCTTAAAACAACTTGATCTAAGAGGAAATATTTCAACAAGACTAAAACAGTGTCTTGCATATGCTGATGATGTAATAATAACAGCAAGAACAAAAAATTCCCTACTGGAAACCTTTGACAAATTGAAAAATGAAAGTATAAAATATGGGCTTGTAATCAATCTAAATAAAACAAAATATTTAAGATGTATGAGAAATAAAACAAATTTGACTGAACTAACTATAAATAGTGACTGTATTGATCAAATTAACTCCTTTAAGTACCTAGGTACAATACTAAACGATAATAATACTGTTGAAGAAGAGATCAAAACAAGAATATCGCAAGGGAATAAAGCATATTTTGCTAATTTCGATATATTCAAAAGCAAATTAATATCAAAAAATGTTAAATTCAAATTATATACAGCAATAATAAGACCAATCATATGTTATGGAGCTGAAACCTGGGTACTAAAAGAAGCAGATAAACTAAGACTATTAACGTTTGAGAGGAAAATATTTAGAAGAGTGCTAGGTCCAGTAAAGGAAAATGGAAATTGGAGGTTGAGAAGGAATGACGAATTATACCTCAAGAATAATAAAGAAAATATAGTTAGTTTCATCAAATCCAAAAGATTACAATGGTTTGGACATACACTAAGAATGCCAAAGGGAAGATTGCCGAATGATATTTTGAATTGGAAGCCACAAGGAACAAGACCAAGGGGAAGACCCAAGGATCGATGGGAAGATGACGTAATTGAAGATTTGAGAGAGATGGGGATTTTTTATTTGAAATCCACTGCACAAGATAGGAAGAAGTGGCGTAAACTGGTTGAGAAGGCCAAGACATTCCACTGGAAGTCGTAGAGCCTGACGAAGAAGAAGAAGAAGATAAACAGATTATAGACATAAAACACACCAAGGCTTAACAATGGTTTCATCATTAAATTACTGTACAAAAGGAAATAACATGGCGCTCTTTTTAATAAGTAAGGCGAATCTGGTCACCTTACCTCATAATAGTATATTACCATGCGAGATTGGGAAGTTGTTTTTACAGAAGCGAGGAAATGTTTAAAAATCGAGCGATAGCGTGGTTTTTAATTTCCGACATTCTGTAAAACACTTCTCAAACGTGCGTTGTGCATTATTTTTTGCGCGATGGTGTTTTCAAAATAATAAATAATAGTAAAATAATAATATCTTTGTTGGAAATATTTGTGTTCATTATTGACAACTGACTAACGTTAACAGTGTGTGCAATGTTTATTAGTTGAGACTACAGTAGCCCGTAACACCAATCAATCATAAAATGACGGCAAGTACGTATTTATTGTTTTATATTCTTTCAAATAAAGTTGAGTTAATTTAAAATGCAGTGATTTGTTTCGTATAATGTATATTGACACTACATTTTGAATATATTTTTGTATATACATTGTATGTAGTATACATGAATAGCAGTGGTTTTACTTCCCACACGTGGTTTGTAATATGTAATATTACAGTATATTTATTTAGGTTGGCAACCCCAAAATATAAGAAGTTGAACTTTCAATCATGGTCGCCATTGCTGTAAGTACGATAAAACGCACTATCGCGCAAAACTAGTATTTAGGAGGTAAGTTGACCAGATTCACCTTAACGGTTTCATTTGCTTGCTCTTGAAATAAGTTCTAACCGAAAGCTCATTAATCTAGGAAAGGAGACAAATATACAGACTATTTCAGAAGTGATGGTCCAAAATGCAAATATGAGAATCCATCCATCCATCCATAGTAATTCTGCCCGAATGCAGGTCCTTCACTGCAATCATAGCATTTTCATGCTACGCTTGCAGCTTTACTAGGGAATTGTGTAGGTGTGGTAGCTTCCCGTTGCTTTCCACACCGGTGAAGGATGATGATGATAATGGTAAGGATGATAATGATAAGGATGATGGCCATATGATTTCGGGGACCGTTTGGGCCTTAAAGTTTTCCTGACATTTGTCTTACAGGTGAGGAAAAACCCCGATAAAAACCTCACCCAGAAAAACTGCCCCGACCGAGGATCGAACCCGGGCCCGCTGCGTGACGAGGCAGCACGCTACCTCGAGACCACAGCGGTGGACCAATATGAGAAGTAACATTTTAATATGTTTGGACTCTTACTTTAAGGGAGGAAAGGATATTACAAGTATTTGAGAATAAAGTTCTTAGTAAAATTTTTGGACCAAAGAAAGATGAACAGATAGGTGAATGGAGAAGACTACATAACAGTGAAGTACAGGGTCTTTATAAAGTAAAGTAATCCCATTACAGGCCTCAGGAGGCCCTTGGGGCAGTAGGAGGTTGATGCTCCTACTTTTTCCGCACAATCTCCACTTGATGTCAGCCGGGATGTCAGCCCTATGTGACGGCCGCCTTCACCCCAGAACAAGCGTCTGGTACTCATTTCCGTTAGAGGCCGAGTCAACCCCAGGGCCATAGTATCACTATAATGTTTGGGTCAGTTTAAAAATCCTGACCCATGGTCTTTATAGGCAGCCAGATATATAAAGAACAGTTAAGTCTTTCTTCTTGCATTCGTCGTACGTGCCCATACCAATTTTATTGCTTATATCTTATATTGTCCACCGCTGTGGTCTCGAGGTACCTCGTCACGCAGCGGGCCGGGTTCGATTCCGGTCGGGACAGACTCCTGGGTGAGGTTTTTTCAGGGTTTTTTTTCTCGCCTGTAAGACAAATGTCAGAAAGGTTAGGGCCCAACGGTCCCCGAAAATCATCTGGCCATCATCATTATCATTATCATCATCATCATCCTTCACCGGCGTGGAAAGCAATGGGAAGCTACCACACCTATAACTCCCTAGTAAAGCTGCAAAGCATAGCATGAAAATGCTATGATTGCAGTGAAATACCTACCTTTGGGCAGAATTACTATAGGTGGATGGATATCTTGTATAATCTACTATGAATATCTAATATTCATTTTTTCTCGTATGACAGTATTTCTTATTTTTATGATGATGATGATGATAATAATAATAATAATAATAATAATAATAATAATAATAATAATAATATACTTTAGAATAATTGACATGTGGTGAACTGTTTTTTCCTTTGGTTAACACTGGAATAATATAATTTTATAATCTCTGCCCTTTCTCTCTTAAAGACGCATACAGATTTCCCACCATTCCCAACTCATATACAGTCTTATTAATAATAATAATAATAATAATTATTATTATTATTAATCATATTGTTATTATTATTATTATTATTATTATTATTATTATTATTATTTTGATTATATAAGATACAAACAATTAAATTGGTATGGGCATGTTCGACGAATGCAAGAAGAAAGGTTACCCAGAAAAACATTGGAATGGTGTCCACCTGCAAGAAGAAGGAAAAGAAGACCTCGAAACTCGTGGATGCAAGAAATAAGAACTGGAATGAGAACAAGAGGTTTGGAGGAAATGGTGTGGATGGATAGAGACGAGTGGATAAGAAAAATAAAATTTTATTCACAGAAAGATGTGTAAACATTGAAAATCTGTATATAAATAATAATAATAATAATAATAATAATAATAATAATAATAATAATAATAATAATAATAATAATAGTATTATTATTATTATTATTATTATTATCTGCCACTGTACTATATACACTACTCGCCTAGCAAATACAATTTCTTTTAAATCGAAATTTTATTGAGTTACAGTTGAATTTTTCGTAAAGGGTGCATTGCTACGTATATTTGCCAAGTTCTTCTTCTTCTACTACAAGTTTTAGGCTATGCAGCCTGTTCCGGCGAAGTTAAAAGTGGAGTCCATCTTCTACGTGGTCGGCCAACATCTCTTGTTCCTCTGGGATTATACAGGAAGGTTCTTTTTGGTATTCTTTCGTTGTTCATTCTCATTAAGTGTTCTGTCCATTTCTTATTATTTTCGCTGATTTTATCTTCAATTTTATATATATTTAATTCTTCTCGTATAGTTTCATTCCTTATTCTATCCGCTCTAGTGCATCCTTTCACATTACGTAAAAACAGCATTTCTGCAGTCTGTAAGCTGCTTTTATCCCTTGATTTCATTATCCAATTTTCACTTTCATACAACAACAAAGGAACAGCCATTGTTTTATATAATTTAAGTTTTGTATCTTTCCTTGTTTTCCGACCTAAGGTTCTTTTTATGGTTCCACAAATAGCCTGGAATTTATTTACTTTATTTACTATATCTTTATTTTCTCTGTAAGTTATATCACATCCTATATTTAACGGAAAAAATTTGCCAAGTTAAATACCTAATTTCAATAAATTGTGATCAATTTTTTAAAATAATATTTTAATTCATTAAATTTCATTAACATTTAACTAACGTCTCTCTGTGTGTGTGCATTCTGAAAGAAAATGCCGCTAGATACTGAAAGGAAGTTAGATTATGTTTTAATCACTTTTCCAATGTATATTCCATATGGCTCATCCGCTGAACATCAGTCAAAGTACAGCAAAATTAGAACAGTGGACAAACATCCTGGCGGAGTTAATGTGTTAAATTTAGAACAATATCGATGTTAATACAGCCCAACTGTTCTCCAAACAATAAATGTTTCAGTTCGTCAGCTGTTACCATGTAACTGGTTCATAGCTTTATTTATCTAGGATCTGAAGTAAATTGTAGAAATGACAATTCGGCTGAAATACATCTACGGATCATGGCTGCAAACAAGTGTTTTTTTTTGGACTCAGGACAATGTTTAGATCTCAGTTTATATCTAGAAGGACAAAAATACTCATGTATAAAGTTCTCCTTAGACCAGTGTCAACTTATGCACCAGAAACTTGGACCATGTTGAAATCTGATGAGGAATTATTAGGGCGTTTTGAAAGGAAGATACTGAGATCCATTTTTGGTGCCGTGAAAGAAAATAATGCATGGAGAAAGAGATACAATAATGAATTGTATAAATTGTACAGTCAGCCAGATATTTTGAATTTTGTTAAAGTTAATAGACTGGCATGGGCTGGACACATTATTCGCATGGACAACAAAAGGACTACAAAAAGAATTTACAATGAACAACCACTATTGGCCAGAAAAGTTGGAAGACCTAAATTAAGATGGGAGGATGGTATAATTCAAGACATTAAAATTTTAAAAATAAAAAACTGGAAGAATGAAGCGCAGAACAGGGAAGTATGGCAAAGGTTTCTGAAGGCGGCCAAGGCCCACATGGGGCTGTCGAGCCAATTATGATGATGATGATGATCTGTTACCATGTATATACAAACCAAACGTACTGATGGCAAGCAGTTCTAATACCTGCCCACAAAGCGTGATCATTTTTTATAATAATTCACGGTGAGTGATCGTATTGATTATGTGGCGTGCCTGAGGAATATCGCGTCCGGGTCACGTAATGGCAATAGAAGTCACGTATCAAACTTTCATAACTTGACTACTCGAGTGAGCATGTGTTGAAGTATTGTTCTCTTTCTCAGAACCTTCTTTTGTGTTAAAATAGCTTTGACACTCATGAAAATCTGAAGAAAAAAACTGTAGGCAGGATTAGTTACCATGGTAACTACTTATCTTCATTGTTGACGATCAATACGTCATAAATGCCTGTATTTTTATCAACAGCGGCCTATTTTATAACAATGCTAATACCATCAGCGGCGTACCTAAGACATGGAAGTATGCTTTGCCTAAAGGGGGGTGGAGCTACAATACCGTTCCATACTATAACTGAAGACTTGATTTCGATTCTAAATAACATACAAGGTGTATAAGTGTATATTATTTGCACAATAATCGCCTTTATTAACAAATTCCGAAGGAATGTAGCCATTGAAGTTGTTCGTACGAAAATTTTGAAAAAAATAATTAATACATCTTCATCGATCCTAGACAACGAAAATTACATATATATATATATATATATATATATTATATATCTTCATAAAGGCTTTTGACAAAGTAGACAGAAATATATTACTACAAATTTTAGCTGATGATAACGTTTCACAACGGTCGCCGAAAATCATCCGGCCATCATCATCATTATTATCCATCACCAGTGTGGAAAGAAACGGGGAACTATCACACTTATAATGAAAAGCTATGATTGCAATGAAAGACCTGCCCTCGGGCAGAATTACTATAGAATAGAATATTATTTTCATCCCCTTTACCTTCCCTCTTTTATAGGGCTTATGGGAATGTTTGTATAACTAACTCACTAGCATTATGGAAACCTGTAGGTTCATGACCACGCAGACATAAGCTCTCCATACATCCCTATTCTGAGCTAATTTTTTTTCCAATCATCTGTATAATCTACTTATTTCAAATAATGGTTAATGTTATTCTCCCGTCTCATTCTTGTTCTACCAACTGGGCACTTTCCCTCGGTTTTCCTACAAGAAGCCTCCATGCCCCTCTTTCATTCCCCATTTGTTCCAATGTCCTGCCCATCGCAGTCTAAGAGATGTCATCCATAGTAATTCTGCCCGAAGGCAGGTCCTTCACTGCAATCATAGCACTTTCATGCTATGCCTGCAGCTTCACTAGGGAATTGTGTAGGTGTGGTAGCTTCCCGTTGCTTTCCACACCGGTGAAGGATGATGATGATAATGATAATGGTAAGGATGATAATGATAAGGATGATGGCCATATGATTTCGGGGACCGTTTAGGCCTTAAAGTTTTCCTGACATTTGTCTTACAGGTGAGGAAAAACCCCGATAAAAACCTCACCCAGAAAAACTGCCCCGACCGGGGATCGAACCCTGGCCCGCTGCGTGACAAGACAGCACGCTACCTCGAGACCACAGCGGTGGACCTAAGAGATGTAACTCTTCTTATTATATCTGGCTTCCTATAGGCCTACATATAATGTAGTTCAGTGTTATGAAGTCTTCTCCATTCGCCTGTCTGTTTGTCTTTGGCATGGATTCCCAGTAGTCCCCGCCCGGAGAACCGAATGGAGGACTATTTTATCTCCAGAGAATTTTACTCCAGTGAAACTCATATCCGCGTTTTTTGAGGGTTGTAATTTTACGGTGAAAGATCATCACTCTTTCGACTAAGATACTTTTTTCGTCTGCCTTATCACCTTCGACCTGACCGGCATGGGTAACCCTTTCGGCAGCAATGCTACCGCTGGCATAGCTCTCGGAGACATTTAAGCACCCCACGACAAGGTAAATATATCCATCCATAGTAATTCTGCCCGAAGGCAGGTCCTTCACTGCAATCATAGCATTTTCATGCTATGCTTGCAGCTTTACTAGGGAATTGTGTAGGTGTGGTAGCTTCCCGTTGCTTTCCACACCGATGAAGGATGATGATGATAATGATAATGCTAAGGATGATAATGATAAGGATGATGGCCATATGATTTCGGGGACCGTTTGGGCCTTAAAGTTTTCCTGACATTTGTCTTACAGGTGAGGAAAAACCCCGATAAAAACCTCACCCAGAAAAACTGCCCTGACCGGGGATCGAACCCGGGCCCGCTGCGTGACAAGGCAGCCCGCTACCTCGAGACCACAGTCATGGAGGGAATTTGTGTTCTATTAGGGAAGACTTTCCTCATGGGATTTCGGCCAATATGGGACCGGTTCCCACCCAGCATCGCGAAAGATTTGGATAGATATAAAGTACAATAAATAGCGACTCCAGGTTGAGAAAATATAAACGTAAATACGCCTTTTGCGTCATGTAGTTTAGATTTTAGTTTTGTTTATTAATATCTTGTATAGCAATTCTAAATTTGAGAATAAATCCATTGGTCCCAATGTTCCAATGCAATCCTTCATGCAATCCATGAGGTTCTCTATGATCCATGAGGTCCTACCATTTGAGCGGGACCCATAGGCTAAGAAACCCTCAACTGTTGACTATGAGTTTTTGAATTTATATAGTGCTTGAGGAGTCTATTCAAACAATTTCTGTATTTAAAATTTACTTTCATCTTGAACATGTAGGGAGGAGTCAGTCGCCAGGGCGTTGTTGTTAGACTCTCTACCTTCCACTCCTTCTCTGGATTCAATTCCAGGCGGGGTGGGGAATTTTAAATCTCAATTTTTCGATGGGTGTGTGTCCCCTGTCTTGTATTGTGTTTGACAGTGTCCCTAGAACACTGAAACACAAATTTTAGAACATGCAAACACTCAAAATATGCAACGACTTAAATTGGTCGAATTATTAAGAAATTACCAATCAACATCGATATAAATAATACGACAAACGATATTAAGCTTTTATAGAACAAAAAAATGCGGAAAGAAACTAAAACTAGGATAAATCTGTTGTAAGATCAGGGCTTACCTATGGTCGTGAATACAGAGTTGTAAAACAGAGAATCAAAGAAATAAATGAAAATAAATGAAAATAGTGGCATCATCATTTTAAAAATACAATAAGTGGTAAAGTAATCGATACTTTTAAAATAAGTAGAGTAAAGTAAAGTGATCCCACAACAGGCCCTTGGGGTAGTAGGAGGTTAAGGCTCCCACTTTTTCTAGACAATCGGCACTTTATGTCAGCCGCGTTGTCAGCCCTGCGTGACGGCCGCCTTTACCCCCAGAACAAGCGTCTGGTACTCATTTGAGTTAGAGGCTGAGTCGACCCCAGGGCCATAGTGCCGCCAGAGGGTTTGGGTCAGTTTAAAAATCCTGACCCCAACGGGACTTGAACCCTCGACCCTCCGGCTTATAGCTCAGTGCCTTAACCACTACGCTACGGCGTGCCCCCGATACTTTTAAATTCATAACGAAACACCATTCAGATTACTATGTAACATTTACAATATAAAATAGTATATCTGTTTTCTATTCTATTTTATACGGTAAAGTAAGACGAGGAAAGTTCGGAAATAATGTGAAATAGGAACTATAAACAGGTGGATAGTATTTATCGGAAAACAAAATAGAATGAACACATTGCCAGTGTGGAAAACACAAGATTAGTGAAGAAAGTAAGGAAATGGATACCAAAAGGAAGTAGAAACATAGGAAGAGCAAATAAATTATCAAATTATCAGTATCATTGATGCAAGAAGTTCTTTATAGGCTATATATAATTTATTTAGCAGGTTTCACATAAGTGGTAAACGATACTTTTTAAAATCCATGACGAAACACCGTTGAGATTACTATGTAAAATTTACAATATAAAATGGAACACCTGTTTTCTATTCTATTTTATAACCTATGGTAAAGTACGTAAGAAGAAAAAAATTAGGAAATAATGTGAAATAGAAACTATAAACAGTTGGATACTATTAATCGGAAAATAAAATAGAATGAACTTATTGACAGTATGGAAAACACAAGATTAGTGAAGAAAATAAGGAAATGGATACCAAAAGGAACGAGAAATATAGGAAGAACAAATAAATTATCAATGCCAATGTATGATTGATGCAAGAAGTTCCATATATATATATATATATATATATATATATATATATATATATAATTTATTTAGCAGGTTTCACAATTATTCACATCTTCCTGCCCCAATTAATCTGCTGTCATTCTCCTCCACATCTCCCTGTCTTGGAAGACAAAGCCTGTACTCTGTCAGATAAAATAAATTTATATTATTATTATTATTATTATTATTATTATATTATTATTATTATTATTATTATTGTCCCGCGCCGTAGCCGAGTGGTTAAGGTAGGAAGCCTTGGCGCAGAGCTACGGGACTTGCGCTGGTTCGAGTCTCCATGGGGGAAGAAATTTTCTCATGGTATTTCGGCCAGTATGGGACCGGTGCCCACCCAGCATCATGATGCATTTGGGTAGCTACAATAAGTAGCGGCTCCAGGTTGAGGAAACCAGCTACAACGGCTGGGGGACTCGACATGCTGACCACATGTCACCCCTACACTGGCAGATTATCTACCTCTGTGGTTGACACATGTGGATGTGAGGCCAGCAGCCGGCTGGTAGGCTGAAGGCCTTGTAGGCCTGTCGCGCCAGGGTATTATTATTATTATGTACGACGAATGCAAGAAGAAAAGTTACCCAGAAAAACATTCGAATGGTGTCCACCTGGAAGAAAAAGGAAAGGAAGATCTCGAAACTCGTGGATGCAAGAAATAAGAACTGGAATTGGAAAAAGAGAACTGGAGAGCATGGAGTGGAAGCATAGAGACGACAGGAGAATAAAAATAAAACTTTAGGCACAGAAAGATGCATACACATTAAAAATCTGTATATAAATAAAATTATTATTATTGTCTATTATTATTCGTAACGAATGCGTAATACAGCAGGTAACATTTTTACACGCTTTATATTAGCTTGACCTGTATCTATGTAACAGAATCTTTGAACGCGATTTTCACCCACTTAAAAACATTGGATCGACTTGAAACTTTGTATACTTGTAAAGGACCCATGACAATACAATAATTTCGTATTTTTTCCCCTAAAATTCTCGCCAGAATCATCAGAAAATCAATCAAATAAAAACCGGTATAATAGGTTGCGGCCTTATCGACTTTTTAGTCAATCGTTAAGAGCTCAGTTGGTAGAGCGGTGGACTGTAGTGGTATATAATTTCAGTAATCCATAGGTCGCTGGTTCAAATCCGGTCCAGAGGATTTTTTAGAACTAAAAATATAGTAAGCAATTAAATTTTCATGGGATTCCGGTTTATGACAATTAAACTAAAAATAAAAATAAATAAATAAATAAATAAATAATAGTTTAAAAAAAACTAAAACAACACGCTTTATTAGAAAACCAAAATAAAAAATAAAAAATAAATAATAGTTAAAAAAACTAAAACAACACGCTTTATTAGAAAACCGAATTAAAAAATGAAAAAATAATTTTAATTTCCAACACGCTTGCGATAAAATTAAAGTGGTCAACAAAAAAAAAATATCTCCAACACATCTAGAATAAAACTAGAGTTATCTACAAAAAAAAAACAATTTTACCATCAAAAGCGTGGGGTGCTTTTTATGGTTTTTACGTTTTCTTCTTAGAGACTTTACTTTTACCAATATCTGTGTATTATCAAATATATTAATTGATATAGAGCACGCCACGCTTTTGATGGTAAAATTATTTTTTTTTGTAGATAATTCTAGTTTTATTCTAGATGTGTTAGATACAATTTTTTGTTGACCACTTTAATTTTATCCCAAGCGTGTTGGAAATTAAAATTATTTTTCATTTTTCAGTTCGGTTTTCTAATAAAGCGTGTTGTTTTAGTTTTTTTAAAACTATTATTTATTTAGTATATTGTTGTATTTATACGCATATCTATCGACTTTCTCTCAAAATACAAGAAAGAAAAAAAAAACTTGTTTATGCGTTTAAACCTTTTGCGGTAGTTACATATTACTTATGTCATAGATGTTGCAAAAGTGTTTCTAATCCAATGGTTCATTTGATTGTTTCGGATCGGTTACCCAATGAAACGTACTGCTGCACGTACCAAAATGTCGCGAATAAGAGTTGGAATGACATGTAAGTAAAACTGAATTTGCAAATATGTGACCGAGTTACGGTGTGTTGAACACGCGAGCACATATTATGTCTGTCCTACATTACATGCTCTTCACTATAATTGTGTTTTCTTCTCGTCTTTTAACATTGCGTCCCACTATACCACTTAACTGTGTAGGGAACCTTATGTTCATCTCCTAAGATCCTTTTAGAGAGAGAGAGAGAGAAAAAAGAAAATACCTTGCTCTATTCCCAGGTATATATCCTTTAAGACAATAGAGTTAGGTCTCCGTGTGAATTTTTCAGGAAATTGAAATCTATATATATGTTATAATTAAATGTTTAACATTGAGCAATGCAAGCTTAATATGGTATGATAAGAAAAATAAATGCCTGGACGGGATTCGAACCCGGATCTCTGAGTCTGTACCTCAGCGTGATATCCATTACACCACCAGGCGAATCCAATTCAATCACTTATTTTTCTTATATATGTATTATATTTTCTCCATTATTACTAGATGTCGCGAGAACTCGGTCTTCACTGCCATCTAGCAGCTGACTATAACAAGTAAGCAAATTAAAGAGAGACTCAGAGATCCGGGTTCGAATCCCGTCCAGGCATTTATTTTTCTTATCATACCATATATATATCAAAACAACAATCAAACGGGAGTTTGCGTTCCAAATTAAAGCAGAGTATTGAAGAGTAAATCATAAAATTTAAATAAATAATTCTATGAACAGCCTCATGGGCTATCTGACTACAGTTCATGGGTCCCGGATTCTATTCCAGGTCAAACCATGGGAATTTTTCCTTAAAGGGAATTATTCATGTGATTGCCCATGGTCTGGAATTTAGGTTAAGAACTCTCCTGGAGCTTCATTGCCATCTACCACACATCATATCATCGGGGTAACCTATCTCCGCCTTCCAGGTGCCCCAACCTAAGAAATGGATTACAATTCTGCCAATGCTAGGGGAGAAAGCCAGAAACGTCATAAAAGAAAACCTGGTGGTATTAGACAATATATATCATCATCATCATCATCATCCGGTATCATGGCAGCTGCCGCCATCTTCCGGAAACCAAACGCCATTCCTCTCTGTCCATCCATTGATCTTCCTCCATTCCCCTGATATTCATAGCTGCGTGTATCCCTTGTATCCAGGTTTTCTTCGGCCTTCCACTCTCCTTCCTTTCCATTGGGATCCATTCCATAACAATTTTAGGCAATCTTTGTTCTGGCATTCTTTTGACATGGCCATACCACTGTAATCTTTTCTTTTCTATAATGTCTATGATGTCGGGCTCCTATTGTACACTCATAATTTCCCTTATTTCCGTGGCATGATGTTTGGTTTTTTAGCATTTTTTCTTTTTATGATGAACGAGGAGCTGGCCCGATGCATCAACCCCCAACCTGGGGGACGGGTAATTTTTGTTCGAGGTTTTCTTCCTCTAGCCTTTGATAGTCCAGTATCTCACTGGAAGGCAGCAGCGCTAGTTTTGGTCCGCCCTGGGTATTTTATTTCCCCAGTACCCGCCATATCTGGTGAGCATTCCCCTATCCGACACCTGGGGAGGCGTCCGATGGGAGACTAGCAACTCCACGCGGATATATAATGTTTGTGTGTCTGTTTGTCCTTATAGTCTTCTAAACTGTTCAACCTATCTTTGTGAAAATTTGTATACACGGGTTTTCAGATGTGACGAGTGTTTGGCCGTTATCTATTATGTTCTAACATTGTTAGGTGTAGGAGTTCACCTGAAACAAAAATTTAAAAGTCGCTCTAGCGGTCACATTTTTCGATGTTTCACAATGAAACTCAGTAAATTCTTTTAAAATAAACCGAGGTAACTATTATCCAAAAATGAGCGAAATCGGACAATTAGAAGTGGAGGTTTACTTGAAATCCGAAATTAAAAACTGCCTAAACGACTGGACCTATTTTGATTTTTTTTTTATGTGTATGATTGGGTCCCAGAATGGTTTAGATTCACAATTGGACCCTATAAAACCATTAGGTGTAGGAGTTCACGTTAAGTGAAAATTGAAAAATGGCTCTAGCGGTCACAATTTTCGATGTTTCGCAACGAAACTCAGTATACCCTATTAAAATAAACCGAGGTAGGTATTATCCAAAAATGAGAGTGGAGTTTTACTTGATATCCGAAATTAAAAACTGCCAAAACGACTGGATCGATATTGATGAATTTTTTTGTGTGTTTGAGTGGGTCCCTGGATAATTTAGTTCACAATTGGACCCGGTAGATGGAGCTTTGATCGGGATAAGGAACTTTTTATGTCAAATGTGTAGTCATCTGCATTACTGAGATATTCCACACGACTATGATATGACGTCATAACGCAAGCTTCTTGAGCTACAACAGATGACAGTGAGGAGTTTTTTTTTTTTTTTTGCAAACTTATTATTAGCGATTTTTACGATAAAAAGTAACTTATATTTTTATCGTCCGGCCAAGACACGAGAACTGAACGTCCAGGCAGGATAGTGTCTGCTGGGTCCGCTAGTAGAAAATAAAGCAAAGCATTTCGTCGAAAAACAATTACATATTTATGAAGCGACTTTTCAACATAATTCCTCAATCCCCTGGAGAGAATCTTATTGCCTATCTGAACTAATAATCCTTCCAAAACATAAATCCTCTCATAAAATTAAATATCTCTCTCTTCTTCGGCTTTCCCCCACTTATAGGTTTGCCGTCTTCAGTTTCCATTTATCTCTATCATTCCGATCTCCCTCTTCCAAATTCCTATCATCCATTATAGTTCTGACGTAGGTTTTCCATTTCCATCTTGGTCTGCCATGTTTATTTCTTACAGGGGGTGACCATTGGTATATATTTTTTGGCCATATTTCATTTTCCATTCTTTGTATATGGCTATACCATTTAAGCGTTTGATTTTCAATCCTCTTAACAATAGATGTGATGACATTCATTTCTTTCCAAAGGAATTCATTTCTTATTTTATCCTGTCTTGTTTTTTTGGAGGTTTCTTCTAAAATAATCAAATTCAACTGTTCTAATTTTATTCTTTTGTAATTCCGCAAAAACCAAGTTTCACTTCCATATGACAAAGTATTCTGTATTATGCTCTCATAAATTTTCATTTTAGTTTCCTCTGTAATATTTTTATTCCAAATTATTCCATGTAATGTCTTAGTTGCATTTTTTACCATTGCAATTTTAGTCTGTACATCTCTCTCACATGTATCTAAACTTGTAATTATTGACCCAAGATATTAAAAAAAATTCACACTTTTTTATTTTCCCTGTTTCAAGTATGAGGTCATCCACATCCTTTCCCAAACACATATATTCTGTTTTCTGTAAATTTATATTCAGTCCCCATTTTTTATATTCTTCCATTAGTTTATTTATATTATATTTCATATCATCTTCATCCCCTGCAAAAATTATTTGATCATCTGCAAAACATAAATATAAAACATTAAAACAAGCTAATAACATACACTATTAACATTTTCAACATTACATAAATCTCTGTAAGCCCATGTTTTCCTTTTACAGAGATTTAGGCGCTATGCTCCTACAGGGAAGAATTTGAACCATATTAATTTAGTTACACTTGTAGAGGCCTTTTCATTCAGGCTTAAGGATTTTTTACGAGCCTGAAAATCTTCAGACTCGGGACCCACGGCTTAAAGTCCCTCCCGGAGGACTTGCTCCTTGGATTTTTCCATCCTAAAAAATCCATCGACCCCGGCCGGGTTTGAACCCGCGACCCTCGGGACCAGAGGAAAGGAGCATAACCACTAGTCCACCGCGGCCGATCATTACATAAATAAAATAATTAAAAAACAATAATTAAATCACATCTGCTGATGGATGGATCACCCTCCATCACCAATACACGCTCAAGTTAGCTGCAACTGGCAACTTGATAAAACAGCTGCTCGCCATAAATAAAAACGCGTATAATACATTTTCGAACTTTAAAAAAACCCAGTATTATCTGATATACATTAGGCTATTTTAATTTTTATAGTATCCGCGTCATCCAAAATTGGAAAAGTAATGTTAATGTAGCTATAAGAACGGACTCTTTTAAAATTTTAAATGTTTTAATGTATGCTGACGTTGTGCTTATTATTCGAGAAAATGAAAATAATTTGCAGTACTCTTTACATCAATTAAGCTCTGCCAAGAATATAATTTTAAAATATCAAAGGAAAAAAACGAAAATAATGGCATTTTGGGGAAGTGAACATACAAGATCAAAAATCATAATAGACAACAAACCTCTGGAACAAGTAACAATTTTTAATTATGTGGGTTGTAATTTTACTGTAAACACAAAAAAACCGAAAGAGACGTAAATGTGAAACTGTCAAGATTTCAAATTGTATGTGGAACTAGCCTATACATAAAACTTGTCCACCGTTGTAGTCTCGAGGTAGCGTGCTGCCTTGTCACGCAGCGGGCCCGGGTTCGATCCCCGGTCGGGGCAGTTTTTCTGGGTGAGGTTTTTATCGGGGTTTTTCCTCACCTGTAAGACAAATGTCAGGAAAACTTTAAGGCCCAAACGGTCCCCGAAATCATATGGCCATTATCATCATCCTTCACCGGTGTGGAAAACAACGGGAAGCTACCACATCTACAATTCCCTAGTAAAGCTGGAAGCATAGCATGAAAATGCTATGATTGCAGTGAAGGACCTGCCTTCGGGCAGAATTACTATGGATGGAAGTAGGTGTTTTGATAACTACTACCCCTATTTTACAAGGTATGTGCACAATGATCTTGCCCACCTCTAGGAATTTTATTCAATTTCTTAGAGCTTTTGCTAGCTTCTACCCTTATTCTGATTGTTAACTGCAATTCAAAATTACTGTAAATGTGCACTGTGTAATTCAATTGGCTTTTCTGCAATAAAACATGTATTTTTTAAATACTTTTCTTTTAACATTTTGATGTTAAGTTAAATTTTATGTAATTCAGTAATCAAGTGAGTACTTAATCTAATAAATAGTATTTTTATTGGTAATTCTTCACTTTTTATTCGTCTTTTTTTAAATTTTATTCGTCATTTTTTGCATTTTTTAGGTCATAAATGCATTTTTTATTTTGCATTTTTTCCAAATTTATAGGTCATTAAATGCCTTGTCCTACTCCTGAGTATTCATTCGGAAGATTCCGCGCCGTATCCGAGTGGTTAAGGCAAGATGCCTTGGCGCAGAGCTACGGAGACTTGCGTTGGTTCGGATCTCCATGGGCATGACATTTTCTAATGGAATTTCGGCTAGTATGGGACCGGTGCCCACCCAGCATCGTGAGGCATTCGGGTAACTACAATAAGTAGCGGCTCCAGGTTGAGAAAACCAGCTATAATGGCTGGGATTCGACATGCTGACCACATGTCACCCCTACACTGGCTCAATGATCGTATACCTCTATGATTAACACATGTGGATGTGAGGCCGGCAGCCGGATGGTAGGCCAAGGACCTTCTAGGCCTGTCGCACCATGGAATTAGTTATTCCTTCAGAAGCGATCTAAAATTGTGAGATCCGTGACATAGTTTTACGGCACGTAAAAGAATCTCATTCCTGTGATAACAAGTCTCAGAGAAAAATAATGTCGATCCTTTCACTCCCATATTTGAATTCCAATGCCAATTATATGAGCTGTTACGGAGCGTCATTGAATAAAATACTAACTTTATTGTCCCATGACCATTATAAAAGCTGGCATTCCACAGTAATGATTATAAAACCATAAATATTTCTCACACTGTGTTTCTACTATCAAGCTGTCCAATTGTTATGGAAACAATAAAAAAATTGTATAACCATGATATTGGTTTTGACGTTATTTCTATAATCGATTGCATGTTCTAACAACATAGGGACTGTTTAAGTCGGTTGTTGTGGACTAGTGATTACCATGTTCGTATTTGGTAGCAAGGTTCGTGGGTTCAAACCCTGCCGGAATATATTAATATTTAGGACCATAAAATCGTCAGTATGGTTTCCTTTGGAAGAGAAGTAAATCCGCGAGTCCAGTGTCGTAGTATCACGACACATAAAATAACTTCAACACTGAAATAAGAGGCTCTGAAAAAATGTCGGTTCTCTCATGCCTAATTTTGAATTGTGACGCTAGGAACATAAGTTATTTAAAAAAATTATTAAAATGAAATACTAATGCTAAGAAACTATTTAAAAATCATTTTGATGTTTATAATTTCAAATTTTAATGTAAATTACATATTTGATTGATAAATAATGTACTTTTTTGCGCGATAGTGCGTTCTGTCCTACTTACAGCAATGACGACCATGATCGAAAGTTCAGTTTCATACGTTTCGGTGATGCCAACCTATAAATGACTAAATAACTATACTGTCCATCCATCCATCCATTGTAATTCTGCCAGAAGGCAGGTCCTTCACTGCAATCATAGCATTTCCATGCTATGCTTGCAGCTTTACTAGGGAATTGTAGGTGTGGTAGCTTCCCGTTGCTTTTCGCACCGGTGAAGGATGATGATGATAATGATAATGATAAGGATGATGATGGCCATATGATTTCGGGGACCGTTTGGGCCTTAAAGTTTTCCTGACATTTGACTTACAGGTGAGGGAAAACCCCGAGAAAGACCTCACTCAGAAAAACTATCCCGACCGGGGATCGAACCCGGGCCCGCTGCGTGACAAGGCAGCACGCTACCTCGAGACCACAGCGGTGGACAACTATACTGTAATATTACAAATTACATACCTAGTGCGGGAAGTAAAACCACTGCTCTTTATGTATACCACGTACAATGTATAGGGCCTATACTAAAATATATCCAAAAGGTAGTGTTAATATAGGCCTACATTTTACGAAACAAATCACTGCATTTTAAATGAACTGAACTTTATTTGAAACAATATAAAACAATAAATTCGTACTTGCCGCCATTTTATACCTGATTGGTGTCACGGCCTGCTGTGGTCTCAACAAAATTATTTTCGGCATTTACCGTATAAACATTGGCCAGACTGTTAACGTTAGTCAGTTATTTATAATGAACGAAATATTTCCAACAAAGATGTTATTATTTTACTATTATTTATAGTTTTGCAAATACCACCGTGCAAAAAATAATGTACAACGCACGTTTGTGAAGTGTTTTACAGAACCTCGAAAATTAGAAACCGAGCTATCGCTCGGTTTTAATCATTTCCTCACTTATGTAAAAACAACTTCCCAACCTCGCTTCGTAATATACTATTTTTGTTTTTTACCTTTAGCAAGGTTATAGCCGAATAATTAATTATATATTGGAGCATCCCATTTTCATTTGACAAAAGTAAAAAAAAAAATAAATAAATAAAATGGTATAATCAACTTTTATAAGATTCATGATGTGTTCCGTTGAGGTATTATTCAAAATTAAAATATACAATTATGGAATATTCACCTGAAAGGTCCGTCTCCTCAACTTAATTAATTATTTAAGTGTAGCGCTTTCGGGGCTTGTCCCATCATCGGCAGGATTCAAAACTGGTGTTTCACTAAAGATCTGGTAGGGGGGGGTTACATGTATTGGGTTCATTTTCGTTTATCATATTGTCGTTGTTGTGAGCTGCTTTCATCCAATACATGTAACCCCCTCTACCAGATCTTCAGTGAAACACCAGTTTTGAATCATGCCAATGATGGCACAAGTCCCGAAAGCGCTACAGTTAAATAATGAATTAAGTTGAGGAGACGGACCTTTCAGGTGAATATTCCATAATTTTATATTTTAAAACTGTATAAATTTATAGGTGTTATTTTTTTTCTTAATGCCCCAGGTTGTCATTTCGACATTTCTAGTGTTCTATCCTGGCACTGGCTTAATTCTAACCCACTTCTGAGGTTGAGGCGCTTGGAAGACGAGGTTATGCTGCCCCGATGACATGATGATAATGTGAACGGTTCAGAAGTACGTACGAGTAACCTGATCCAGGAAACTGACTTAACCTTGAATCGAATACGGACCTAATGTATAAGAAACAGCAAGCTAACGCGTCTGCATCTAGCGGTACCGACAGTCATTTATTTCTAATTCGAGCATTCGTACCCATAAATGGACTTAACAAGATTTAAACAGAAAAAAAGTATGTAAGACTAGAATCTGTTTTTATATTCAAGCCGTGTTTTCCTTCGGAAGCAAGAATAAAAATAGCCTTAAAGTTCTGTTGTAGTCCTTGCCACAGTTAATTTGATACAACTCCTGGACTTCCCCCATATTATATGTAACATATCTGATTTATATAGAGTAGCATAAGCTTTGTTAATTTCGTAATAGTTCTAGTTTGTTACATGTTCTTTTGAAAACCTCATTTTGTTATTTTGTACATAAAATAATCAGTGAACTCTTAATTTATATCTGGCCAAATTTTAAAACTCTGTGATGCTTGAAAGTTTCAAATTACGAAATGTAATTACTATTTCTGGCTGCATAGAAACACCAATATTTAACTCTTGTTTGTTTATTTCAATGTGTTTATTGTTTGATGTTCTTTTCATTTGTTTTTGTTTATCATAAGTAATGCCACGAGTGATTTCCAATTTATCTAGAGAATTTGGAAATCAAGAGTGGCATTTGTTAGGACTATTTAACGAATAAAATTAAGCTGTTTACTCACAAATCATTATTTAACTATAGTTATTTTAAAATATTTATATATTTAATGTAAACGGCGATGTTTGGAAACAAATGAGAAACGATAGGTACGCTTCTACTGCTTCTTTTGTTTATCACTGCAACCAGATCATACTATTTATTGCCAAAGGAACGCAATATTGTAAGGAGGAGCTTTCTTTAATATGGTAATTATAACACTGATAAATATTTGGTGAAACACGACTCTGATTGGTTGTAAAACAGAAATCATTGAAACGTGATTGGTCATTGACTCCCATTTGGGGCATGAGTTAAATAGTCATAAGTAATGCCACGAGTGATTTTAAAATTATCTAGAGAATTTGGAAATCAAGAGTGGCATTTGTTAGGACTATTTAACGAAAACAAGTAAGCTGTTTACTCACAAATCATTATTTAAATATAGTTATTTTAAAATATTTATATATTTAATGTGAACGGCGATGTTTGAGAACAAATGAGAAATGTTATGTTTCACTTGTTTATCACTGCAACCAGATCATATTATTTATTGCCAAAGGAACGCAATATTGTAAGATTGCACCCTAGTGGAGAAAAAATGAAACACATCAAACTGTACATTAATTAATTTCTGAGGTCCTATGATGTAAATACGTCAATTATGTTTTTCTGGAACGTTATTACCTGGGAAAAAATAAGCTTAAGAAAGTGCACACAGTGGTTTCTTTTTTTTTTGTGATATAATAAATTGCTACAAATGTTTTTATATTATTTCCCGCAACCATGGTAAGGTTACATTCGTGCACTATATATATACAATCTGGTAGCCACATGTTATTACTGCAAAAGAATGCTATGACCTATTGAGAAAGTTAAAAAGAAGGAGCATGACTTTACAGTGATACAATTAAACTGAGGTGAAAAACGAGGTGAAAAAAGACCGTACTTGGTTGTAAATAAAAAATCATTGAAATGTGATTGGTCATGACTCCCATTTGGAACATGAGTTAAATAGTCCTTCTAAATTCTAAGAATGAAATAAATTTACTCACTATAAAATTCCATTAAGATTCTACAGCTTGTATGCATTAATCTGAATTTTTACTGCATATTCCGAAATGTATGATTAACAAAACTTCAGGACCTTTTTTTTTATAAAATAAATAGTTTCGAAATAAATAAATTATATATACTTTCCGGGAAAAAATACAAATTATATCTCTGATGGTAAATTACAATATTTATTAAGAAACTATAGGTCTACACTTTTATCGGGTCTCTAACGTGTAATTTTGGAAAACTAAAAGAAAAAAATCTGAAAGTATTGAATGGTTACTAATAAAACTTGGGAGCATTTATATTAATATATACATGTGTGCAAAAAAATAGCATATTAAACAATTAAGGGAATGCAAATTTTACTTATCTCTCTTGAGAAATACTCTATGATTAATTATAAGATTTCTTGTTATTTATTGATGAGCTTTTTAATATTTTCATGTGAGGAGCTATTACGAAATTTAAAAAAAATATTGCCCTCTATTAATGCAATATATATATATATATATATATCCATAGTAATTCTGCCCGAAGGCAGATCCTTCACTGCAACCATAGCATTTTCATGCTATGTTTGTAGCTTTATTAGGGAATTGTAGATGTGGTAGCTTCCTGTTGCTTTCCACACGGGTGAAGGATGATGATAAGGATGATGATGATGGCCATATGATTCCGGGGACCATTTGGGCCTTAAAGTTTTCCTGACATTTGTCTTACAGGTGAGGAAAAACCCCGATATGAAACCTCACCCAGAAAAACTGCCCCGACCGGGGATCAAACCCGGGCCCGCTGCATGACAAGGCAGCACGCTACCTCGAGACCACAGTAGTGGACCCATATATATATATAATATATATATATATATATATATATAGGGCGTGACTGAATTCCCATTACAGACTTTGAGGACCTATACGGGGGGCCAAGACGGTTACTTTTAGCATATGAACTCATGTCCGGAAATGTACTGTTTTCCCGCTATACACAAAACACCACAACACACGTTGCTCTCTCTGATGCCCACTGCTTGTCGTCTGGGTGCACAAAAAAAAGGTTCAATATGAGGACCATCTACGTCAACACACCTCCGTACCATGTTCTGGTACACACGATCACCAATCCTTTGTCCTAAAACATCCGCCGCAGCCAAAACACGCGGCAGAAGGTTTTCCTCGGATGCCACAGGGGTCTCGCAAATCAGAGATTTCATGCGACTCCACAGGTAGTATAGTCTAGCCGCAGTGGTACTCACTAGAAATTACAAGAGAGCCAAATATAAGAAACAATATTTGTTGACACAGGGATATCCAAAGTTTTGTAGAATTTCAATAAAGATAATATTATTTTATACTTAGAATTTAAATTTTAAATGTAATGTAATGAAGGTAAAATTATTCTAAGAGCCTTAATAAATATCTTCAAGGGCCGCATGCGGCCCGCTTGCCGCGTAATGAGTACCGCTCTAGCGCGTCAAGTTGGGAGAACGTGCAGGGTCTTCGGCGCCGAAAATGTGGGAGAATTAAACGTGTGTTGTGGTATTTTGTGTTCGTGTAGCAGGAAAAGGGTACGTTTCCGGACATGAGTTGCTGTGCTAAATGTAACCATCTTGGTCCTCAGTACACGTCTGTTTGGAAATTTAGTTACACTATATATATATATCCATAATAATTCTGCCCGAGGGCAGATCTTTCACTGCAATCATAGCATTTCCATGCTATGTTTTGCAGCTTTACTAGGGAATTGTAAGTGTGGTAGCTTCCCATTGCTTTCCACACCGGTGAAGATGAAGATGATAATGATAAGGATGATGATGGCCGGATGATTTTCGGGGACCATTAGGCCCTAAGCTTCCTGACATTTGTCTTACGGGTGAGGAAAAACCCTGAAAAAACCTCACATAGGGTTTTAGTTTATGCATATTATTTCGATTTTTTTGTAACTATTTACATCTAAGATCATAATGTATAGAATCTTAAGGTTGTATTCAATAGGCTGTGTGTT